>PVIH01012251.1:0-64474 GCA_004025045.1 Sigmodon hispidus
ATAATAATCACTCCCCTTCTTTCCTCTTTCCTTTCTCTGTCTTTCTGTCCTTCCCTCTTTATCTCTCCTACCCTCTAGCAATTCTATATGCAGTTACTAGTCAAGAATCCCAATATATTTTCTTGCTTATTTCCCTTTGTTCAATCTTGAAATTCCTACTGTCACATCTTCAAAGTCATAAACAAAGTCATAAACTAAATTTTAAGATTGTAAATGAAACTAAAATGCTGTTTCATGAAGCCTCCCTTTCTTTCCTGGGTAAATTTAAATTTTCTTTCATAATGACACATTTAATAATGATGGAAAGATAATTATGATTTACTTTTAATAACATTCATTATCTAATAGTTATTTATGTGTGTTATTATTCTTACCTTAATCTATAAGCAATTTGAAAAGTAGTGCATAAAATTAGAGGGTTTTTCATGTGTAAATATTATATATCTAATAATAATCCAATAAAATTCTTTACATCATTCCCCTCATATATCTCAAGTCATTTATAATAAATGTTACTCAAATTCTAAGGGGTTATGACCTAATAAGATACTTGTAAATTGAAAATATCAATAAATCAAAACTTCTTTAATCTACTGAACACTGAAGTTTAGTCATGGGTATCTAATATGCACTTACCACAGTCATATGACCTTATGTTTGGGGCAAATCATGTAGCACAAAGCCTGTTTTATTCCAGTGTAGAATAGCTCAGCTAGGTGTACTCTCCAATACAGTTTGTTTGTCCTGCATGGTTGACTGGGAACTGAAGTTTACTGTAGCTGCTGAGTTGAGAGGAATCTGGTAGTGATTATTTGGCCATGAGAAAACCTCAGGATTTAGATCTGAACAGAGATTCCACCTTAATATCTGTGAGTTTTTATCCAAGGCAAAAGTGAGGAATCCTGATTAACAATAGGCTAACCAGCAACACACAGACATGTGAACACAATGCAAATGGCATGTGCAGAGTTAATTTTATTGAACTGAAACTAATATTTAGTAATATGTCTTTGTCCTTATGAATTTTAAATACAGAAGGATACTTCCTGATTTTCTTATCACATTCTGGGCCATTATGATTTTCCTTCTGTGTACAAGACAATTTTGTTTTATAAGAAGTATGAACTGGTGCTCATAAAAAATGTAATGCTATTAATTTATTAAAATAATTCATATTTTTTTAAAATGTCCAGACAAGAACTAGGTTAAAAAAAAGAAGAAGGTTACATGTGAACTTTAACAACCTTAAGAATTAGGTTTCCATACATTCTACAATACAATATGTGACCAGCTTTCATTATGGGACACTAACAGGTAAATAACAAAAGACAAGAAAAAACATTTCACCAGACTATGAATGTTCAATGAACCACCGCCCTGTTCTTCAGATCTCATGCTGTGGCACAGCAATCTAAACACCCTAGAATATAAAAAATATTCAATGAATGATTCTTTCTAGGAGACAGAGAAGAGATTGAAGAAAAATGTTTTAAGATTCTATATTGATCAAACTAGGATTCTGGTACAGGGCTTGTGGATAAAGAACTCAGAATCCAAGACAAGTGTAAAACACAAGTGTTAAAGGTGAGCACCACTGTGGAAGGCCATAAATTTTTGAACTGCTCAGAGAAAAATAATTTTCCAAGTCAAGGTTAGCCTTCGAAAGTAAATAGAAATGAACAGGGTTACTTTTTTGGATATATTCGCTAACGGCAGAGAAAGGAGCTCTCTGGACGTGAATGCAAATTCCTTTGGTTGTTTTTTGTAAACATTGAGCTCTTCATCTCTCTCTCTCTCTCTCTCTCTCTCTCTCTCTCTCTCTCTCTCTCTCTCGTGTGTGTGTGTGTGTGTGTGTGTGTGTGTGTGTGTGTGTGTGTGTATAAGTGCACATGTGTTACGATTGTTCAGAACTTTCAGGAGTCCATTCTCTCATTCTATCTTACTAAGGGAGTTGCTCTTTTGCATATTTTAGGCTAGCTAGCATTTGGCTTCTGGCCTTTTGGTCTCCCATCTTATTATGGGAATGCTAGGTTTGTATATGCATACTCCTGTATTTGACTCATGTTCTCAGGGTTGTTCAGCAGCACTTGTTTTAATGTGTATATTTTTGAGATAATAATTAATATCATCTCCTTTTTATCCTTCCAAATCTTCCCATATACTCCTCCTTGCTTTTTTTCATATTCATGCCCTCTCTTTTAGTTAATTTTATTGTATTTACATATATACATTTACATTCCTGAATACAATCTGCTCTGTCTGTATATTGTTACTTGTATGTACAATTTCAGAGCTGACTGTTTGATGTTAGATAATTAATTGTGTTGCACTGTCCTAGAGACGACTTATTTCTTTGGCTCCCAGCATTCTTTAGCTGTCTGTCTTTGTGTAGGGTGGAAGCTTCGTGTTATTTCCACTGTCCATGTTTGCAAATCTATTGTTATTTGTGTTCAGTTCATGTTAGGCAGTCATGTTGGTGAGACTCTATGGGTAGAGCTTCTGCCATCAATTTGGAGACACAATCTTACATAAAACCCTCTGGTCTCCTGGCTGTTACAATCTTCCCACCTCCTCTTCCACAATGTTCCCTGTGCCTTAGGTGCAGGAGTGTTTTGTACATACAAGCATTGTGACTGGTCTTCACAACTCTGCATTTTGATTCATTGTATTTTTCTGTAATAGTCTCTATCTGTTTCAAAGACAAGTTTTCTTGATGAGTGGTATGAACAAATATTTAGAATGTAGTTAGGGATTATTGTGGTTTAATAAAGTGGTGTTTGTAGAATCTTCTTAAAGATCCACAACTCCAAAGAGTTGACTATATTTTCAATACCGGGCACCATTTCCCCCTTGTTAAATGGGCATATGCACCATAGCAACCACCAGGATAATATGATAGCCCTAAGGGTGTAATGGTGGCATGCTTACCTTGGAAGCAGCCAATAGCTCTTTACTTCAACTTAAAACCTGCTCAGCAGCACTTTGTCCTGCAGAACCATCTGACAGACTTGCTATGATTTTTGTTGCTTCTTGTGTAGAAACATTACCCTAAGACTTAAAACCAAACAATCAAGAGATAAAAAAGCCAGTGCCTGGGATGTGAATCTGAGCATATTTTTTGAGGAGATTATTACACCTAATATTGAAATAAATATTTTTCCTAAAAATTAGAACAAGACACAAGAATATCTTCCTCTAATACTTATTTAGCATTATACTTGAATTGCTAGTGCAGCAAAGCAAGAGAAATAAGTAAAAGGCATTTTATTTGCATGCATGCATTCATTCTACAGGAAAAATGCTATTAGAAGTAACATGTGAGTTTAGAACAGTTGCAGGATACATTATCAATGTGCATGTTTCTCAATTTCTGATAGTGTTACATGTGGATAAATCCATTAAAAATTGAAAATATAATTAAATTGAAGATGCGTTTAATATCCTCCCTATTCCACTGTTATAGCTTAGACTAAGCTCTCCTATAGGTTCTAGAAATGTTGACATTGGCTTCAGTTGTGCCAGATCATCTAAAAAAAACGATTTCACAGTAGTATGTTAAAGAGCCATTGTAATTTTTTGACTACCTATATAAAAGAATTGCTAGAAAAACAGCACACTAAAGATAGGACTTTTTTCTACATGGTTTTTGACTAAAAGCCGAGGGTACTCGCTACCATCCAAGAATGAAAACATTATGATAACAGTACATTATTAAGATAAGGAAAACAGTACAAATACAAATCTATTGCTTGTGCATCTTTGTAGTCATTATAAAGTGAAAAAATATAAGTCTGCCTACTTTAAGTTTATAACCATCTTTATTCAGGAAAAAATTGCTAGACCCAGTAGTGCAATGGTAAATTTCTGCTCTCTCAAATACTCATAAAACCAAAGCAGGATTCTCGAGAGCTGAAGGTCATGTATGAGAGTTTTTCTCAAAACAAATCAAATCAAATAATATAAATTGGTTTTTCTATATACTAGCAACAAACAATAGATAAATGGAATTATAAAATAATTCTATGGGGACTGAATTATGGGCCATTATGTTGACATTTGTTATTGACAAGTATAAGAGTATTTTCTCTAATGGATATTTTAAGGTAAGTGAAAATTTGTGTTCAGGTCAGCCTATTATGTAGAACTATATCAATATTGATGTTCTGTTCTTGATAACTTGGCTATGATTATGTGAAGGACTAAATTTTTTATGAAATGCACACTAAAATATTTAGATATTAAGGTTCATCTGAAATATGCGTAATGCATAATACACAAATACACGAGAAAGAATAAAGCAAGTTCTGTCAGTATAAAAATTAGTGGACCTTGATTAGATCCCTTTACACTGCTCTTGCATCTTTTCTGTAAGTAATCCTGAAATTATTTGGAGATTAAAGTTTAGAAAATAGAATGTGAGGAAAGCTGATTCACCTAGAGCCATACTAAGGTGATGGGAAGAATAGTTATCTACTAAATGAGATAGATAAGGCCATGTAGTGGTTTGAAAAAAAATGTTCCCCAAAGGAAGTGTCACTGTTAGGATGTGTGGTCTTCTGGAACAGGTCGGGTCTCAGAAGAAGAGTGCCACCATGGCTGCAGGCTGTGAGGTTTCTTTTCTCAAGCTTCACACAGTGTGACAGCCATTTCTCTCACTGATGACTCCAAGATGAAGCGCTCAGCTCCAGCACCATGTCTGCCTGCAGACTGCCATGCTCCCCACCATGAAGACTGGACCTATGAAACTGTAAGCAAACCACCACAATGAAATATTTCCTTTGTATGAGTTGCCATGGCCATGGTGTCTCTTCACAGCAACCATTACTAAGACAGACCATCAAGATGGCTCAATGGATAAAAGCTTGATTTGTCATGGTGGAAGTTAGAGAAGTAATTTGTGCTTCACTTAGTCCTCTGACCTTCATTATGAGATGCACATACACATACAAACTAAATAAATAAAATTTAAAAGGAAAAGAACTGGAATGTGGTCAAAGCAATGAAAGTATTGAGTATGAAGTGCTTGAGAAATTTTGCTGAGGATGAATGAGAGCTGAGTGGGCAGGTAGCGCTGTGAGACCAGGGAGGCTAGTGAAATGACAGTTCAGTGCTGAGTTGTCTTGGATCTCCACAGCATGACCACTCACTCTTCCCAGTGTTCTTTTTTCTCTGATGCACACAGCTATGTCTGTGTAATTTATGTACATCTAGTAAATTATTCTTTTAGTTCTCATGTGTCAGATCAGAATTTCCAATGAATATCCAAATGACTTTGAATGTCAAGCATTAAAAGCCACAATAGAAGAATTTTTACAGAAATTTCTTACAGCTTCCAACAGGAATGAGGTGGTCACCATCAGGCTGCATTATGTGGCACTCACAGAATCAGAGGGTGGAGAGTGGGGAAAATGCATCTGGTACGAACATGTGCTCCCAACTCATCGTAAAAATAGGAAAAGGAGGGGGCTGGAGAGATGGCTCAGCGGTTAAGAGCACCGGCTGCTCTTCCAGAGGACCTGGGTTCGATTTCCGGCACCCACATGGCAGCTAACAACTGTCTGTAGTTCCAGTTCCAGGCAAACACCAAGGCAAATAAATAAATAAATAAATAAATAAATAAATAAATAAATAAATAAAAGTTAAAAAAAATAGGAAAAGAAATGAAAGGGAAATGGAACTTCTCCTGGAATGGACCCTCATACTTACAGGTGGCACTGAAATGCTTTCAAAACATTCAGAAGAACATGGTCTATAGGGGCTAATATTCCTTATTTATTTATTTATTTATTTATTTATTTATTTATTTGCTATGCAAGGAAATTAGTCAGAGATGTGAAGAGCAATGGAAAATCTTGCTCATGAGTACTGCAATTAAGATTTCTACTAAAGGTATATGGCCAGGAGAAATGTACTCTATACAATAATTTCCTAGATTTAAGGCAGATTATTGCCTCTCAGTTTACATTTGATAATCTTAGAATTTTTTTACTTGATGAAAGATATTTCAAGTATCTTTCATAATATGATTCTGGGGAATTTGTAGTTCTATCAATAACCACACCAAACAACTACTCTTTGAAGTTTTTTCCTTGTCTCCAGTAGATAAAACTCTATGGTTGGTTATGCTTTTACAGTTCAATATTGTAGGATGACTGATGTCTGGGTGGACTTTACAATAATCCACTGCCAGAGAGCTCAGAGTTCATATATTGTCTCAATCAGTGGAATTATGAGAAAGTAAGATAAAATGAAAATGCTTTGTTGTCTCCCTACTCTCTCTCTCTTCCCCCCTCAGTGTGTAGGTGTATGTGTGTGTGTGTGTGTGTGTGTGTGTTGTGTATGTTCTCAACAGAGCTAGTAAATGGCTCTTAAGTCTCAAAATAACATGGAAACAAAACAGAATTAAAATGAGAGTGAATTAAGATGGTCCATCTGAAAAATAACTTAAATATTAAGAGGCATCATGTAACTATTAACTACACTTAGTACAAAAAGGGGGAGGCATTTATCAATAACAGCTTGAGATTACCGATTGTTGATGGATATTTGATCAAACTACGACACTTCAAGACTTAGTAAAGTTAACCTTGAATTAGAGCCAGTGACTAGCTGACCAGAATTAGCCATAGAAAATCCAGGAATATGGGTAGAGAAGATATACAAAAAAAAGAAGAGAGGGATTGGGATGTTGAGCTCCCTTTGACTGGGAAGTGTAGAGGGAGGGTCAGCTGCTCTTGCCTCTGCTGCTTCTTTGATCTTTCAGGTTTTCGTCCCAATATTTGACTCCTTAGTTTTTATTGGCCATGGAATAACTTAGATAAATACTTCAATCAATATTTATTTTATTCTGAATTTTTGCTTTTACAGAATGAATATCCTATAAATTAGCTTAAATTGTCTATATATGTTTATAGAAAAGTGTGATCTGGTAAAAAAAAAAAAAGAAGATGTGTAGCAAGACAAAAATCCATGAAAAAAAAATGTAAGCACTACGCAATGACTGTTAAGTATTTTGAAGGATAAACTTTCCAACCCTATGGGAGGGTAGTGTAGATAATCTAGATAGTGAATGTCTGCTAAAAACAAATTAGAATGGCAATATAAAGTCAATGTGATATTAACTGAAACTTCACACTGAAAATAAGAAGGAAATATAATTTCTTATGTTGGTCTGGTCAATCTTTTCTTAGTAAATGGAAGAAGTCCTTTGACTATCATCATGATAGCCAGCAGCAAGAAATTTTCAGAATATCAAATAAGCAGACTATAAACCAAAAAGTTTGACTTCCAGTAGTAATATAGGGGAAAAACAAAAACCAGTTTACAAAGCTTGGCCAAATTGAAATAACCCCAGATGAGAATCTGTAGGGTATAGGGAAGAAGACAAATTGTTTAGAATGTAGTAATGGGATGCAATTAGGGAAAAGAAAATGCAGACCTGAATATCAGAACCAAGATTCTAACAGTCTATTAGACTGTGCATTAGTGTCCTAGGGGAAGAAATGGAAGCCTCATTGCCTCAGTCATTTAGAACCAGACTGATTCCCAGAGGGTGTGGCAACTGAGAAGGAAATGAAAAATAGAAAGTCAGGGAAGTCAGTCCAAGTTACTTTTATAGCACAAGAAAATTCTGCTCTAGGTGTTAGGAGGGGCCCAAGTCTCTGAAATAGACATATGTGATCACTCCACATGAAGAGTTCGCCTATCCACATTTCCAAGCAGATTGATTCTCTAACACTAAGGGCTATGACAAAACAGAACCGTAAGTTGAGACATTCTACAAATAAGCATCTCAGAAAGAAACCGTGCAGATGTGGGTCACCTGGCTCTTTCCTTCTTCTTTTTTGGCTTATTTACTTTTTTACATTCCAACTGCAGTTTCTCCTCCCTCTCCTTTCCCCAGCCCCCCACCAGTCTCCCCTTTGCCTACTCTCCAATTTGCTTCATTTTTATTCCAAAAAGGGCAGGCCTCCTATGGATATCAACAAAACATGGCCTATCAAGTTGCAATAAGACTAAGACTCCCTCCTTGTAATAAGCTGGCAAGGCAGGAGTAATATGAAGAATAGAATCCCCAAAATTAGTCAGACAGCTCCATTGTTAGGAGTCCTACAAAAAGACCAAACTATACAACTGTCACATATATGCAGAGGTACTAGGTTGGACCCATGTAGGTTTCTTGTTGTCATTTCTGTCTGGGTAAGCTCTTAAGAGTTTCATTTAGTGGAAAAACTATGGATTTTCTTGTGATGTCCTTGACCCCTCTGACTCTTAATATTCTTTCTCCCTCTCTTCTGCAGGATACCCTGAGCTCTGCTCAATGTTCCATTGTGGATCCCTGCATCTGTTTCCATCAATTGCTGGACCAAGCCTCTCAGATAACTATTGGCCTAGACACCCATCTATGAGTACAGCAGAATATTGTTAGGCATCATTACAATGACATTCTCCCTTCCAGTCATGTTTGGTTTTATCCTAGGTCTCCTTGGCATTCAACCTCTGGGGCATGGAGCTGCAGGCAGTTTCAGGAGTGGGTTCACTCTTGCGACATGTGTCTGAGGTTGGAAGAGTTATTGGTTGGCCACTCCCAAAATTTCTGCACCTCGATTAACCCAACACATCCCATAGGCAGAGCAGACAGACTATAGGTAGAAAGTTGTGTGGCTGAACTGGTGTTCTGAGTTAATCCCTCTACCTGGTCTTGCCTGACTACCTGGCTCCTCTCATGGGCTGTGCTTCTGCTTGCCTCAGATGTTCCGGCACAGCTCTATGTGAAGAGAATCTGCCACAGAAAATGCTGTTTCCGCTTGGGACCCAATTCTCAGATAGAAAACACTTGCAAGTGCTTTTAGAATTAATGTCATATGCTCACATGGGCTATTTCAGGGCCTCTTAGTGTTCTAAAATCTATCTTCTCACTTGTTGTAGAAAGTTTTCCTGGGCCGTTTGGGCCCAGGAGTTTGTAACCAGACCCGCGGCTGAGGTTTGGAACCTGGTCCACGGCGGCTTTTGTCCCCCAAAGAAATGAATCAGACACTTACATTACTTCATACTGTTTGGCCCATATCTTAAGCACATTACTAGCTAGCTCCTTCATCTTAATTCAACCCGTTTCCATTAATCTTCCCACCACGTGGCTCAGCCCATGGCTGGCCTGTATCTCTTACATGTCTGTCTTCTTTGGAGGTCGGATGGAGACTGACTGACTCCACCCTTTCCTACCTGCCTGCCCTCTGAGTCTCCACCCACTTCTACAGTGCTGTGCATAGGTCAAAACCGTTCCTTTATTTTCAGCATACAGAGAACATTCCACCACACTGGCCACCAAGACTAAGTAAGGTTTGTTGCTTCTGTCCCCTCCAAGACTTTTCAGATACTTCAAGATCTAACCAGAATTCATATAAAATGGGCTCTAAGGGAGATTAATGCAAGACAACAGCATCATATTTCACAAAGATGAAAAATTCCATGCTGACCATAAACCTGTGACGTGACAGCTAATCATTTAAAGTTTTTATCTACACTTATTTAAAGAGATTTTTCCCTCTTTTTTAAATAGATTATCCCAATGTCTCTGTGTGTTTTTAACTGATAAAATAAGTTCCTGAACAGAACCCAAACAACTTCACATCAACACTGTAACTGTTCTTCATCAATGGAGCTGGGCATGGGCTTAACTCTTTTCCTCCTCTGCTGATTCGTGTGTGTGTGTGTGTGTGTGTGTGTGTGTGTGTGTGTGTGTGTGTGTGTCTTCCTGGAGGCTATCACAAAGACTGTCTAGGTTTCAGGAATAAGAGTTTAATAAAGAGTTTGGGGAAGATTCACCAGATAGGTGGGAACCATGGAAGTTACAAATCTCAGGCAATCTGTTTCTCTGGCTTAAGGCTGCTCTTATTGTGTGTAGACCACCAGATGCTCTGGGTTTCACAAATTTAACAAGAGTATTGAATAGAAATTGTTATATCTCATGTCCTGTTAGTTTAGTTTTTCTGGAATAGTTAATTCTGTAGTTAATTCTCAGGATGGATTCAAAGGGAAAGTAACAGATCACTATCTTTCCAAAAGAGCAGGGGGTTAGAGAAGAGTTATTTCCTCAGAGGACAGGCAGAAGGAGTATTGCTGCTATGTGGCTTTAGTCCAGTGTTTTCTATGGGGAAAGCCAATGGGAAATAAGAACATCATATTTGATACTATATAATGCTCAAATTAATACCTTCTAACATTGATTAAAAACAAGTCTAGGGATGTAGCTTATTGAATACCATTTGGTTTTTGTGCACAAATGCCTGGGTGCAATCCTTAACACTACCGAAAGAAGAAAATTAATTAATTAAAAGCAAGTGGAGGTGAAATGTTTGTTTGAGTCTTCCCTTGGTAACATAACTGCTACATCCCTTATCTTGAAAGGTTCTTTAACAGATACCAACGTTGCTAGGAAACACATGTGCACAGTTCTAACCCTGGAAATCTGTACTGGCTTTCCCCAATGAATAAATAATTACTGAGCATTTACTATGTATCAGTTTTAGTGTCCGGCTCTAGAGACAACAATGTATTAGGTAGATATGGCTTCTAATCTGAGTCTGAAGACTTAAATGAAAGAGTCCATCAGGGATGCTGAGGAGCTGCTGTAGAAGCCAGACTGCTCAGCATCCCAGCTGCAGAGGATATGAACTGTGCCAAAGCAAATGGTACAACTGTGATCTGCATCACAATAGTTTTGGAGTTGTATCTATATATGGCCATGTTAGAGTGCATAATTACACCAGAATTTTGTGAAGATCAGAAAACTTTCAGGATACAAAGAAAGGCACCAGGGGTTATCTGTGGTCATGTAGAAGCTCCTATGAATTCTGTGCTAATCTTGGAAGAACAAAATTTTAAGGTTACTAGAAAATTTTTTTAAGATTTGCATACTTTAAAGGAATTAAATGAAGGAAATCAAATAGCTATATAAATTTACCAGAAGAGAGCTTTTAGGAGACACAAATAATCTCCTTCAAGCTATTCTAGGTTTCAAAAGGCAAGTGAATCATTAATGGAATGTTTAATTAACATTTATTGCTTAGCATATTAGTTTGGCATGACTCACATTTACTACTACAATAGGCCATTCTTTGGGTGCCACTTGTGCACTTTATAACACTGTTAGTCCTGTGTATAATCAACTCATAGTTCATTTCTACTTATTTTTTAATATTGGAATATAATTTCTGCTTCTCAAAGGATTATAGGAGTTTATGGTTCTTTCATTGCTTACACTGAATTCACTAAAAATTTATTGAGAAAACTATGTGTAAGGTATTTTGCAAAAGACACTGGGAGAGGCATAAAGATTAATTAAGTGTAACATCTATACTTAAAGAATGCAGAACCTGAAGGAGAGTCTGGACATGATTATCTGTCGGTCCACCTTCTGATGGAGTAAACATTGGCTATAGCAAGAAGAATAAAGATGGATTCTTCCTTTTGCCAGAAATAATTTGATTAGAAAAAAGAAAGTAGTGAAACTTTTCCTGAAAAATAAAGGAATAAAACATTTTGGGGAGCTCAGAGTTTCAAAGAGCTCAGTCTATGACTATTTGGCAAATGTATTTAAATAAAAAATTGTAAAAGTAGGAATATGTGATTGGGGACAGTTGTTTATATCGCAACAGAAAGGGAGCAGATAGTAAACCAGGCAGTGGCCAGGGTTAATACCTTCCTAAGCTCTGCTTCCATGATGGACTTCTTCCAGCTGGCCTCCTAACTCCTACCATCTCTGCAACCTCCCCATGTTTGCATTACCAAATGAGGATCTCACATTTAAACACATGACCCTGTTACAGGTCAACACATGGCCCTGTGACAGATATTTTGTATTAAAACCACAGCAAAATCCAGGAAACATACGGGGTATTGGAAAGTAATACAAGAACATTCAAGGACCACTGCTGTAGTAGGTTTCCCCGGCCAGTTTTGGGTCCGGCGGTTTGTACCTGGTGCGCGTTCGGTGCTGGCGGTTTGGAACCTGGTCTGCGCGCCCGTGGCTTTTGTCCCCCAAAAGAAATGAAATCACATGCTTATATACTTTAACACTGTTTGGCCCATATCTTAAGCACAATTCAACCCATTTCTATTAATTTGCTCACCACGTGGCTTCCAGCCAGTGGCTAGCCGGTACCTCTACATGTCCGTTCCTCTTGGGGGTCCAATGGAGAGTGACTAACTCCACCCTCCTTCTACCTGGCTGCCTCTGATTCTCCACCCACTTCTACAGTGGCGTGCAGGGGCGCAAATAGTTCTTTATTTACATCATACAGAAAACATTCTACCACAGACGACCACAGTCAAAAGAGATGAGGAAGTTTTGTAGAAATATAAATGGAAATAGAAATAGAAATTCATTTAAAAATAAATCTACAAGATAAGAAGAATAGCAAAAGCTAACTCAGAAAAAGGAAGGGCCTGACAGTCACTACCATCATACAAAGGAGAAACTGTGAGGAGTTTTCAGTAGGCTTTATTGTGGGGATGATATGGATATCCTTTTGTTTTAGAATAATCAAAGGGAGATATTTGAGGAGTTTGAGCCATATCCATTGATCTAAAATGGACATAAAAGGTGGGGACTATGGCGAGGCTTGCGAGATCTTTTTTTAGTAGCTTCTAAAAATTGTCCTCCTCTTGTAAATGGCTCTCCACATTCCTAGCCCAGATGTTGTCCTCCCTACTTCTCTGTATAAGTGTGTTTCATTATTCCATTATCATAACAAAACAACCCATTCCATCTGCCATAGGTTACAATTCAAATCATGGAGGAAACTGGTGTATCTACCACATTGGCGAGTGCTAGAACACTACATTTGAGCTACTTGTCTGGATATTCCAAACGAGGTCTGGAATTGAAAATAATCAAATACTAATCCATATTTTTTGTATATTCTTACCAGAATGCTAAGCAACTAATCCTACTGTATTATTGGATGGCTATATTGTGTCACAAGAAAGTATACTGCAGGCTGCTATATCACTATTTTAATCTAGAAACTGCTTTCTCTTAAGTTAAGACCATAGTTTTGTTGTTGTTTTTCTCAAAAATCAACCTCAGTAGTCTCTACTATCTAATAGTTTAACTGAACATTAAAACAGGCATCTTTGTGTTGATATTGTAATATATATATATATATACACTCAGTGAACTTTAGATAAAGCAGAGCAATTGATAATTTGTGTGGAAATCATCAATCATTTAAGTCCTTAAGAACAAACACTGGGATTTACTGGGGAAAAAAAGATGAATTTTGACTCAAGATTTTAACTTAGAAATGTTACCCAAGTTTCCAGTTGTATAACCTTTGAATTCAGAAGATTAACAACAGCTTTATACCTGTGTTGCCAGCCTGACTGCTCTTCTTTATAGCGTTTGCTTGTGAGACTAGTCTCTGGGCAAATATATGAACAGAATCCTTCCAATTAAGGATTGAATTGATAAGGATTCTATCGCCTCCTCCCAGCCCCATGCACACACAACATGCTTAACCACTTTCTGTGATTTGTCCTGTTCCTTTAGAGAACCCTGACAGTTGCTTAGTTGTTGGCTCGGTTTTCTTGTTGGCTAGAAGAGCAAAAATGAAAGCAAAAGGAGACTTTTCACCTGGTGCAAGTGAAAACGGTGTGAGAGCCAAAGAATGAAACCTTTTGGAATGAATTTACCTTGCCTGTGGCTCCTCTTCTTTGTTGTTCCTCAGTCTTATTAATTTTGTTATGTGACCTCTCTTGTGTCCTCTAATTAACTTAACCTTTTACAGGAAATAGCAATCATTTCAGGTCCTAATTATGCTCTCTACCATTGGGTGTTGACTGTGACCATTTGTCATTGGTTCTATGAATAATGAAGGAACTAGTTATGTTTCAATATTAACATAATACTATTAAAAATAAGTAGTTTTTTATTTTTGGCATTTATGCTTCTGCTGATAAGGCAGTCAATGATGGGTATTAATTGCCGTCACTTCCACAAATAAAATTCTTACTATTTTATTTGTAAGGTAAGATGTTCAATCCATCCTGATTATAAAGCATGGGAGTATTTTTTCCCCTTATGATTTCTACCTAGTGCTGCTTTCAGAAACCATGGCAAATCTTTTATATTCATTGAAACATTGTGGGTAATGAGCCTGAAAGTTTCTAGCCATTCCCTCTAATTAGGGCCTCCCCAGGGAGGAAGTGGTGACAGAGGAGGAAAATGAACTATTTGGGCAATGTATTGACTAATGTTGCTACAACAGGCATAGACATGACAATAATTTTAAAATTATTACATTAATTCAATGGAAACCAGTGGATGGACCCATATCTCCATCAAAGACAAGTCAAGGCTATTCATTATAAATGAATTATAGAAGACCTTATTACTAGGTAGAAACTAAGGCTGGGGTAGTAGGGAGAAAAGATTCACACCAAAATAATTTAAGTAAAGAAATCTACTCAGTCTCACAGAAAGGCAGCAAGGTACTGAGGAAATTGCTGTGGTCTCTTGCTGGGAACCAGGCTAAAGGATGTTAGAAGATGTTTCCTATCGACTGTCATCTTCAGGTGTTTGTAGGGATGGTTTCAAGGAGTGGTACCTAGAACATCTATCTGCACCAATCATCTGTAGGGATATTGAATTTTGTCATTTGTTCCTCATCTGACTGAGTAGACAGATGTCACAGGACTTTTCCACTCAGCAAAAGAAAGACATACTTCAGGTGAAGAAACCATTCTCGAGTCAGGAGCCATTCTGTTTGGTTCTTTCCATCACTATGTAACAGTTGCAAGTTGTACAGTGTGTATTAGTTGCAAGAAGCAAAATGAGAAGTCATGAATTTTCAGTTATATCATGATCTTTCCATGAGCAGGAACACTGACTGCACCCCTATTTCAGAAAAGTGTGAGGCAAATTAAAATTTAAAGATTTGTTAGCCACTAATACTGAGGAAGCACAAATTCTTTAAAATGGAAGATTTTGTGGTATTGGGTATAGAAAAAAGCCAAGTCATTTTTCCTTACTCACCAATTTTTGGGAAAAATATAATTTTCTTAGAACTTAAATATAAACCTGCATATACTAGATTAGGGCTTTGTAAAATCATGTCCAAAGGATGGGGTGGGACTACTGCTTATGTGTTTATCTTATATATATATTTTATATATTGGGCATACACATATTCATGGATGGTCAAGAAGATGAATTCTCTAGAAAAAAATACTAGGATATGCTTCAGAGGTAGGTCTATTGTCCCACAGGGACTGTAGACACTTACCAGCTTGCTTTGTTTTTTTTTATTCAGACTAACATAAGAAAATAACAGATTCTCCCTACTCTAAAACTTGCTACAGAAATTGATTTATTCATAACTTAGAGTAATTTCAAGGTAAACTAAATGCTTCTGCAAAGGCCTCCTAAGGTTAACCTCCACAAAAATTACACAAGGACATTTTCTCAGATGTCTATGGTAGAACCAAGGTTATTAGCAAACAACCTAAGATATGTTGTTAATTCTTCACTTGT
This sequence comes from Sigmodon hispidus, assembly GCA_004025045.1. Taxonomy (NCBI): domain Eukaryota; kingdom Metazoa; phylum Chordata; class Mammalia; order Rodentia; family Cricetidae; genus Sigmodon; species Sigmodon hispidus. Next base: position 15,536 of record PVIH01012251.1, read on the forward strand.
AAAGTCAGACTATTAACTCAAACCAGCAGCCATGGCCCAAAAAAGTGTCAAGCACCTTGTCACTGCCTATGCGTTACCATGGTAAATAACTATGACCTTAAGTTGAGGGTTTTGAAACTTTCCTTAGGATTGCAAGGAATCTTCTATCAGAAATGTGTAGATAGCCATGCAAGAGAAGAGCTAAGAATGAGAGCTGAGAAAAAATTACAACTTAGAAAAAATAATCTGAAGAAGCTGTAGAGTTGGAGGAGCAGAAGAATAAAGAGACATGTTTGGAAGAGCATGCATGTAAGCCGATTCTTTAACCTGCAGATACCGGAAGCTTCTTTTGCTTTCTGTAGCTTCCAACCTGAACCCTGAAAGGTGGTCTTTGGAACTGGAACCCAAAGGCCCCATTAAGAATTCTATACTCTTGCATAATTTTTTTCCCTTAAGATTCACAAAAAATTTTGGGGAACATTTTAGATTAGTCTAACAAACACTATTATAGTGATTATGGTCCCATGTTCAGTATTTGCATATTACTTACATACACTCCTCTAAAATTTAGGTCATGTCTAGATTACCTATAATGTCAAACACAAGATAAATGCTATAGAAATACTTGTGCTGTGTTTTTAAATGAATGATAACAAAAGGAAGTGTGATCATGCTTGTCATGTGACAAACATTCCCTGGAAAGATGTTGCACATACATCTATTCAAACTAGATAGGGAGTCTACAACAGAGCAAAGTTTCAGTTTATAAACCATGAGTTTTGTTGTGGTTATTTACAGGAATATGGATGAAGGTTACTTATAAGAGCAGAAATGACTCAAACACAACTACATTGCCAAAGTCCACCAAAGCATGAGTGGCAGTTCATGAAGCTGGGAACCTGGAGCTCACTGGATAGCTTGCAGACAGTTCAGCAGATTGTCGATGGTTTTTCCTAGGTGTTTTGGTTGCTCAAAACCTCTTTCTGGCAGCTCATCTGGTTTCTGTTTCTTTCAGGCAGCTGGTCTGGTCTCAGAGTCCTTTTTCAGATTGGCTTATTTGTGTGTCTTCTTTGCATCTCAACTCCACTTGTCTGAGAGAGACACTCAGCTTCTACTGCTTACTCTGACAGGCAGGGTTCTACTTTATCTGGTCATTTTCAGTGACTTACTAAAGCTGTCTTGAGTTGCTTGCCTCCTTGTTTAAAAAGCTTCCCTGCAGGATGGAATGTTTTAATCTTAGAGAAGCTGTTTCACAGCAATGTTCACTAAGGGCATGTTATTTTTAAATGTCTTTGATCTATATTTTAGAGGCTTAACCTCTAAAAGCTACCCCAAACAGATTGATTACAATATTTCACAAAAATAATTTTTGCTTAGTAGACATTGAAAGAATCCTCCACCAAAATCAATCAATCAATCAATCAATGACCCGTTGGATAATTCTCATTTGTAAAAGTAAGTCAATATTCTTACAGTATATAAGCTTTTGTTAGAGGCAGGCATTTATAGTATAAACACTTAAAAACCATGATGTGATATCAACATTATTGTGAGTATTGTTGTTTGGATTGGTTTCTCCTTTTTATGAAGCTGGCCAGTTAGATTTTGCACTGAAGTAGTGCTGTGTGTCTTGGCATCTTAGGCTGTAATAATGATTCCCTTTTTCATTCTCCTAGTTTCTAAATATCTCTTTCATGGAAATCTGAGTCTTAACACAGGATCTGTGCTAGGCCAATAGGATCTAAGCTGAAGATTTTAAAATAAAGTTTACCTATCTTAAAAATGTAGACAGACATTTTTATAATGTCTGTGTTTATAATGTATAAATAGGTATAACCCCTTGCCTCTTTCCTGTTTCTGCCCTTGAATATGCGTTGATGCAGTATGCATCTTTTGAAAACCCAAGAGTAAATCTGAATCTTCTTGGTGTTAGACAAAAGCATAGAAGGTTCCATTGCACCTAAAATCATCATTTATCCTTGATACAAACTTTCATGTTTACTGTCTGCCAAATAACAGAGAACTGAATTAGTCTAATAAGTCAAATTCATAATTTTTAGCTATGTATCTTTCTATATAATTAAAATAGCATACAGAAAATAAGAAACAGAGTCTTAAGAAGAAAGTAAACTAAGGATGAAAGAATTGATTTTTTTTTGAAAATTTGAATAAATGTAGCCCTTTAGAAATTCCAAAATGCCCTGGCTATTTTGTATTTATTGCCAAAATTTTCAGAATTATTTAAAATTTTAAACTAATTACTCATTATTAAAAAAACTGTTTGTAAATGCAGAAGGGAGTATATTTTAACTGTACAAATCCTTGTAGTTTTTATTGTCCAATATTGTTTCAAGGCATTTATTTGTGGATTACCTTTTCCTCGGATGAGTCCATGTTTAACACAGTGGGAAGTATGGCAGCAGGCAGGCATGGTATGAGCAGTAGCTGAGAGCCTATACCTGATCCACAAGCAAGAGAGAGAGAGAGAGAGAGCGATTTGGTATAGTATGGCATGGGTAATTAAAACCTCAATGCCCATTCCCAGTGACACGCTTCCTCCAAGAAGACCATATTTCCTAATCCTTTCCAGACAGTTCTATCCACTAGAAACCAAATATTCAAACATATGACTCTCTAAAGGCCATTTTTATTCAAACCACCAGAATATTTTGGGTTGTCACACCAAAGAAATACTTCTTATGTCTGGTATGTCAGGTTAAAAGATGTTTCCAAATATCCTCTAATGCAAAAAATCATGCAAGACACAGATTCAACCCAGCTCAACAAATAAAGATCAGCTCAATGCCCAGGGTACTGAATGTATGCATAGGAGTTAGTGCCTACTCACTATTAAGGAGCTTCTTTAAGTAGACTGAGTCAAATAAGCAGTTTATCATTAGTCATACATGATGGGCATTATAGTTTTGATAAAACTAGTGCTGAAGTTCAGGTATCCTAATAGCTGAGTTTTGTTATTGTTTTTTATACTAGGAATACTTTCCATGTGCAAGATTTGATTATATGACTGCATAGAGGGCAGTTGACTTATAACTATATACAACGAAATACAATGAAAGCCTCTGGTAACTAAATCTGAGACCATCCCAATGTTGTAATGTTTCTACCCTGTTGACTAGTGATAACATCAATTATCATTGCTGGAGAGATTGTCAAGTCACTAGGTATAAAAAATGAGTTGAACTACTATCATACCTTTTCCTGAAATAAATGCCACATCGATAAAATAGTAACATACAAAATCTTGCCATGAACTAAAAACTTGAGTAAGAAAACCTCACACATTACAAGGATATAATAATATTAGCATGTTTTTATAAACAATATATAAATGAACCATGTAGAAAGGTGAGCAAATGAAATTGATAGAATAACACAGAGATGAACAATAAATATATTGTTCATTTCTCATTACTGATTGAATTATTATTATTTACTAATAATTCATTAATAATAAAAAACTTCAAATTAATGGCAATTTTATAATATATTGTATATATATTATATAATATATATATAACATATATATAAATAATATTACTCAGGAAATTGCCAGCATGCATGAATAGTACAGGAACTGGCAGTGGGAATACTCACACCCTGTTAGGAGTAACAGGTTCTATTCTTTCAAGGAGTACTTTATTACAAATGTGATAATTATTAAAGGTACACAATTGTACACAAGTAAATATGCCTCTATAAATATTCTAAAGTAACACACAGTAATTTGTAAACAAAGATGCTTATTCTTGTCTGATTCTGAAAATAGAAAAATATTCTATTTTGGCTTTCTAAAAATAAAATTATGACACAGCTTTTTAAAGGGGAATTGGGTTACATTAACTCTTTATTATTTTATAGGCCTAAAGTTGCTGTGTCAGTGTTTTGTATAACAGAGACTACAATGAGGATTAAATAATATTATGCAAAGAAAATATTTTTTCTTCCCCACCTAGCACAGAATATACATATCAATTATCTTAAGTTGATTTTCCTCTTTTCCAGACTGGTAATCCTGATCCAACAAAAGTTTTTACAGTGATTCTTGGCTCATGGCCATGACTTGAGTGCTAATTTGTTGTGATTGAGATACATTTGTGCTCTGAAAGAAGGAATACAATCCCTTTAATCTTCTTTGTAAACTTCTTTTGTTATTGATATTGAATACTTATTAAACATAGACAATTTACTTTTAATTAGAATTTAGAATTCTTTGGATTAAGTAGTAGAGAAAAGGAAAAATAGACTTATTCAGAAAATTATATCAGGCAACCTGAGCTAACATTTAACTGAAATTCTACTTTAGATGTCTTTTCATTACCATTAATTTAAGGCCTAACTATGTGCCTGCTTTATAGTCATAAGAAATAATGTAGTTTAATATTATCAAGTTCATTAAAACCCTTTCAGAAAAGTTTTCTTTGTGTTATTGACCCCAAGATAAGATATTCTTGAAAATGAAATACAGACAGGTTGCTTGGAAAAAATATCTTTTTAGAGCAAATAATATCACTTTCCTTTTCACAGTCTTAGCTAGGGTGTCTATTGCTGTGAGAAAACACTCAGACTCAGAGCAACTTGCAGTGGGGGATAAAGGGCTTATTTGAGTTTACAGATGCAATCAATTATCTACCAGGGAAGTCAGGGAAAGAACTTGGAGGCAGGAACTGAAGCAAGAGACCATGGAGAAACACTGTTTACTGGCTTGCTCCTCCTGGCTTGTTCAGTTTGCCTTCTTTTATATAATATAGGACTATCTGCCCAAGGGTGGCACCACCCACAGTGAGATGAGACCTTCTATATTAATCATCAATCAAGAAAATGCCCCACAGACTTGCCTTTAGGCCAATCTGATGCAGGAATTCTCTCAGTTGAAGTTTCCTTTTCTCCAATGACTCAAGCATCTGTGGAGCTGACAATCAATCAATCAATCCTTACCAACATAATGGACCCCTTGTCAACTTCACATACAAATATATCATCCCTGATAAACAATACACCTTCCTTTTTTGTTTGTGGCCAAGGTCTCATATTATTATCAGCATTACAACATAAAGCATTTCAACTTTTAAAAGCCCCACAGTCTTTAACAATTCAAACACCTTAAAAATTCACTCTCTTTAGAATATCTAAAATCTCTTTGAAAGCTCAGTGTCTCAACTGTGGGCTTCTGTAGGTGAGTTATAGACTTTCTTACTCCAAGAGGAAAGAAACAAGACAGTGTTTCAGCACAGATTCCGTCTTAGAACTGTAAACCATCTCTTCATTTAAAGGCAGGAACTGAAGCAGAGACCATGGAGGAACATTGCCCAGGAGTGGTCCTACCCATAGCAAGTTAGGCCCTCTTTCATCTATCATCAATCAAAAATGACCGGCAGGTTTGCCTGTATCCCAATCTGAGGGGGTATTGTCTTATCAAGGTTTCCTCTTTGCAGATGACTACAGAACGTCAAGCTGAAAGATTGACAAGCAGACCCTGCATGAGGATTGCCCAGCTGTTGCCCAACCATCCCATAAAAGTCAATTCCATGTATGTTTCTTTTCTGAGAATATCTATGTCACTAAGAAAGATTTCATTAGAGAGGTTTCTGTTTCCCAAATGTCTTAACAGCAGACATATTTTTTTTTTTAACAGGTAGCCAACAGGAAAAAAAAAAACTTCAGGGTTTAATAGCTTTACATAAGAAACAGGAATGCCTAGTTCATGTTTTTTTTTTTTTATTCAGACTATTCTATAATTTTTGAACATTAAGTCATTCTAATTCTTAAGCTACATGTGATGAAGAAGAAACTTCCCCACTTTGACAAAGCTCTGGAAGTCCCTCATTTCAGCACAGATTCCGTCTTAGAACTATAAACCATCTCTTCATTTAAAGGTGAAAAAAAGTCAGATACAGGTATTTCTGTTGTAAACAGCTGTCTCCTCCTTCTAGAACTCCCTTGAAAACAATCTTGGGATTTATCAGGTGGGTTTCAGGTCTGTTCTCAGGCTCTGAGCAGCTCATGTCTTCAGTCAGTATCACCTTCTTTGTGGCTGTGGCACAGACAGGATACCAGCTTGCCTGAGAATTTCTCCTTCCTCTTTGAGTATGCAAGTGACATTTTCCCATTCATCCAAAGAATGAAGTAAACTCGATTGGATTTGTTCTCCATCTTGGAGCAGGAAATTAACTTTGAAAATGATTTAAATCTCTTGCCTGGGGGAGGACTTTCACCATCCGAAGTTCAATAGTTCAATTTGACAGAGGCCTCTGATGGAATTCTAATATACAGCTATGTTTTTAAAAAGGATGAAAATGTGGCTGCTTTAAATTTTATTAACTGAATATTTACATTAAGCCAAGTTCTGAGACTTGTCAGATAGAAAAAGCTGGTGAATAAACATTTTAAATAGACACTTATTAGTTTAAAAGAAAATGGTATGCATACCTTTTCTATGTTGAGATGAAAATATTTAGGGCTGGAGTTTATTTCATGTTATTATGTTTCTTATATTGGTGATTGTTCTAGTTTGTTTTCTGTTGCTGTGACAAAACTATGACCAAAAGTAACTTGGGAAGGAAAGGATGAATTTCATTTGATATTTTAAGGACCATCATCTAAGATGAGCAATGACAGGAATTCACTGTAGAAGCGTGAAGCATGGAGGCACTCTGCTTACTGGCTTGCTTTCTGGCTCAGCTTTGGCTAGCATATATCAGGCCCACAAGGAATGCCAATGAATGGTACTGCAACGGTGGCTAGACCCTCTTACATCAATCGGAAATCAAGAAAATGCCCCACAGACACACTCACATGCAATCTGATAGAGGAAACTCTTCAGTTAAGGTTCTCTTCCCCAGGTATGTCAAGCCACAAACCCAGAACTACATGACCAGAAACGAGGGTCATCTAGTTAGAATTTAGAAGAGAACAAAAGGCTAGGAACGAAGCTTAGCTGGTAGGGTTGGCTAGCATGCATGAAGCTCTGTACTTGATTCTTAGCGCCACATAAACTGGACTTAGTGATGGATACCATCACTCATGAGAGGGTGGAAACAGGAAGATCAGAAGTTCTAGAACATTCCTAGCTAAATAGCAAGTTTGAGGACAGCATGGAATACTGGAGACCTTGTCTCAAAATATAAAATACAATAAAATAAAAAAGACATGATTAATAAATAAGTAATTTTGACATTCTATTGATGCAAATATATAAATTTATTGAAAGAAAAGTAGTCTAAGATAACCATATACTATACTAAATATCTTTTTGAATTTTTATATACAGATACATGACAGTTTTAGAAGTTTCTTTTTCTCATTTTATCTTCATATGTCTATAATTAACATTAGTGTTGACAAGAATTTTTATGAAATAACATCACAGAGACATAAATATATCAGGCCTTTACATGTAGTTATATTGATATGCACCATATTCCTTATCTGAATCATCTATTTGCTTAGGATTCTTTTTCCATGTTCCTAAATAAAATCACTATTTTTGTTCTTTCATGTGCTTAAATTTGTACTATTTTCTTTTCAGATGAAAGAGATCTTTAAAATCTGCCCAGCAGATAGGAGTTGCATTTTACCAATCTGGATTATGATATAAAAATGACTCAAATTTGCCTCCCTTTCCATACATAGATTTTTTTCCCCCTGATTTATGTTTAATGGGAATTAGCTGTCATTCTGATTTATGATATTTTCACACTGAGACATAGGTACATGGAACAGGTACTATCTGAGGCTGTCTTAGTCATTTTCTGTTGCTAATAACAGAATACTACCCACTGGTTTAAATGATAAAGACATAGGATTGTTAGGCCCAAGGTTCTGTTTCAAGATTGAGGGCCACATCTGGTAATTGGTAGAGTCCTAAGACAGGACAGGACAGGACATCTGAGGTGAAGCACAGAGATCTACCTTCCTGATCACCCAACAACCACTAATAAATTAATTATATAAGTGGGTTAATCCATTCCTAATGGCAGATCACTAACCATCTCTTCAATGACATACCTGTTAGTACTGTGGAGTTAGTATTAAATTTAAAAATAAGTTTTAGTGGGAAAAATATTTAAGTCACAGCAGGAATTCTATCAGATTTAAGGCAGAGTAAGAGTAAAGGTGAAGCATGGGATATCATCTAAATCTGTTTGTGAGTAGCACATACTACTCTCCTAGATATTTTATTGTTCCTACAAAATCATGCAGCCAAGCTTAATTTCAGTGGGACAGAGAATATAATTCTTCTATATGGGTAAGAAACCCAGATTTTCCAATATGTGAGCCTGTAACACTAAATAAAATGGCATGTATATAACACAATACATATGTGTGCATGGAAAGCAAGCACAAACCACTGGGGCTGCTCAGTAAAGACTTCTAAAATGAGTCAACGAAAGAACATGACACAACCTGGTACACTCAGATATCCAAATCCTTTGATATTCGGTTGTTCTTTTGTAAACTATCATTATTCACTAAATGTCAGGATCTATAACTTTCAATTTCTAGGAATAAATCCCTGATTCTGTGGTTTTTCAAGAGTCATGAACACACATTCAATAAACATTTCTTTTATGTGTTAGCATTAGTGTTAGGAAGTAATTATAATGAGATGAATTAGACATTTAAGAAGCCCAGGGCTAATACTGTCATAGCTAATTTAATAGAAATATATAATGATGAGAGAAGTGTGTGAACTCTGGATATTTGAAAAGGCTTATCCAAGAAAGGGATGCTTAAATAGGTCATGAGAAGTGAGGTTTTGAAACATGAGAAAAAAAAATGTATAAGAAACTTCAGACTGTCATGGAAATTTATAGTGAGTTTGAAATCCTCTAACAGGTAGGAGGGTAAAAGGACATTTTCATCACTACTAACGACTCCTTAATTACTAGGTCAGTCAGGAATTCCTGGTCAGTAATTCTGGGCTTAAAGGACAAGTGAAAAGAGTATGGAGGCGTAGAAATGAGGGTGTTATTCTATAATGAGACTTCAGGTTAACAAGGTCTATCTCATATAATCGTTAGATAAGGTTTGTCTTTGAAGTACACTGAGCTGATTTTTCTCTTAAATCCTCCCATTTGAGGTTTGCCAGGTACAAATTACATAGTTATAAAAACAAATTAGCCTCAATTTCTTTATCTATATAAATAAATGCAAAATAGCTACTTTGTGTATCATGTAGGAGATACTTGGCAGTGTGTAATAGAAAAGAGCTGAACTCTAATCAAGTAAGAATGGGGAAGATAAGCCTTGGTTCATATAGAGATGCTGTTTAAGCCAAGGTCACTGCATTCTCATGGCTTTCCTGCATGATTGCCAGGTAATTGCCAGTCCTCCAACTCTATCATCTATGTATCAGGAATTAGACAAAAGAGAAAAGGAAAGAAGTAACTGCACTTTAGAAACACCCAGCCAACTATGAGTTGAATTTATTATTAAAGGCATATTATTTTTAGAAAGCTATCCCTGCCCTGAAAGAAATCTGAAAGAACATTAAAAGCTAATTGTTGCCTTCTTGCCTTGAGTCCTTTGTAATTCTGGAGAAGAGATAAAGAACTTCCATATCTTCACACCTCCAGATGCCTGAGGGAATTTGCAAGTTTCATATATATAGCAGGTTTTGAGAAATGTCAAATAACCTCAAATATTCTTTTGTCAAAATGAAGAAATCTTCACAATGATGCTTAACTAATTAGTTATGTCTGACATATTCCATTAACACATACAAAATACTAAAAAAATGCATATTCAGGTCAGCACTTAGTAAAATGAATGTTTGTTGATTCATCCATGACAGTTCTGAGTGGAATGCTGGCTACTTTTTAGGTTTTTTTTTGTTTTTTTTTTTTTTTTTTTTCTTTTCGACGTAGAGGACATTTGATGAAAGTACAACATGACTATTTCCTGTTTGATTCCAGGGCCGTGACTCTGTTTCAGCAGTTTGATCTACATTAACCCAATCATCAACATGATATAAAGGTAGACAACTCCTTATTGTGAAAACACTTTTACATTTATGTCAATTGGAAATAGCCAGGACGGTGTCTGGGAATGCATGACTACAACTGAGACCATTGCTATTTGCCTGATTATATCAGCAGAAAGCTGTCTGCTAGAATAAGATCACATTGATATTGTGTTGCATTTATTAATATTTTCTTATAATAGTTTGTATCATGAGCCTTTACAACACTGCCTTGTTTTCATCATAGCACAGATATATAAGGTTATTGTTAATTTGTTTTAGCCAATAAGAGCAGACACAAAAACAAATGTCTGGAAGCACAGGACCCATGTGGACCCAGACTTACTTCCTCTACCTTAATGTCTATTCAGTTCTTCATGATATTTCTTCTGACAAGATCAGAAGTCATATTAATAAACTGATATCACATAATAGCATATGAATATCCTTAAATTATTTGTAATTTGTTGAAACATTTTCCTTATAATCAATAAAGTGAGTTGATAAGTCTTTTAAGCCAGCAAATGAACAGGTGTTGGCAACAGCAGTACAAAGAGGTCTCCTGTAGGTCCTGCCTGCCTTCACCTCTTCTTTATTTATATTTCTCTTCTTCCTCTTCTTCCCTCCTCATTCCTTCCTCCCCTTTTTAATCTCCTTCTCTCCTATCCCCTTTTTTAACCTTCACATCTCCTCCCCTTCCCTCCTCCTCTCTTGTCCTTTCCTTTCTTCCTCCCCTCACTCCACCCCTTCTCCATCTCCTCTCTCCTTTTCCTCCATCCTCCTCTTCCTTCTTTTCCTCCTCCATTTCTTTTTCCTCCTTTTCTTCTCCCTTTTCTCTTTCTGCATCATATTTCTCCTCTCTTTCCTCATCCTCTGTGCTAGACTCTAAACACAGAACCTCCTGGCATGCACTCTGTCACTGAACAATGCACACAGCCTTGCTGTGGCTTTTTATAAGGGTTTACAAAGTTAAATCTGAAAAGAAACACCTGTCTGTCACGACCGCCTCGACCAGCAAGGAACACACAACACCCAGGCTCTTCTTTCAGCAGTTTATTCAGGAACCTTGATTTCTGACTTCTGATGATGACTTCTGACTACGACCCCGGGGAAGCCCACAGCCCAAATAGCCTTTGGGCAGCCAACCCCAATACACCACATGGGCACTACTGATAGGTCCACGTACACGAAGCAAGCCAGATCCTCAGCCTAGCCATATATGGAATTGTTTGTCACTGAGAGCACTCATCATGTGGAAGGTGGAGGGCAGAAGCTAGTGCCATCTTTAAGGCACGGCTGCATGCAGCTCCCTACACCTGTTTAATTTGGGGAAATAATCAAATAAAAATATTCATAACGTTCTGAAAATTCTAAACTACCCTTCCTGTTTCCAATTATCTAGGTTTTCATCACATATTTCAATCAAAATAGAATCAAAAGTAATCACAAATTAAATATAAAAGCAAATTGGAGAACAGATGTCTCTAAGATTAGATTTACAAAGGCAATGCACCCTTTCTCATTATATGTGTTTTAGAAAATACTGTTGCTTACAAATATGTTTTGGTATTAATAATTAAGTTATTATTTAATTATTTACAATATTTATTATTTATTTATAATTTTTATGTTTTAATTTGACTTATTTGTGGTAAAAATTATTGTGTATTATTCAATTTATCATTTATTTATTGCTATTATTTCCATATAGTTTAATATATTCATTTTAAAAAGTTATTGAACCAGGCATGCCTGGTGATACAGGTTTATTGTCCTAATTACATGAAATGCCAAGGCCAGAGGATTGCAAGTTCAAAGCTTATTTGAGAGAGAGAATGAAAAAGAGAGAGAGATAGAGAGAGAGAGAGAGAGAGAGAGAGAGAGAGAGAGAGAGATTGTTAGCATTTCAGGCATCTCTAGCTGCCTCCAGGGTCTTATGGCCATGCATGTGCTGTCAGTATTCAGATAACTGTACTAGTCAGGTCAGGGACCTATGGCCAATACTTAGACAAATACCTAGACAGCCCAGGGTTACCTAGTTTATGCTCATGCAGTCTATGTACAGACGCTAAATCTCCTTATTAAAGGCAAGCCTCTCTCTATTTATTCTCTCTCTTCCTTTCTCTTCCCATGAGGCTGTAATTTCTTCTGCCCCCCCCCCCTTTCCCAGTCTCTCCTCTCTCCTCTTCTCAGCCCTTGCCCAGCTTTTCTCTCCTTCTCTCTGTCCCCTTAATAAAACTCTCCACATGAGTACCGGCTACAGGGTGTATCCTACCTGCAGTGACTGCTCTGCACTCCATTTTTAAAATACAACATTTGGTCCTTTGACACTGGCAGGCTCTCCTCACAGTTTTTCCTGCTTCCCCTCAGTCTGAGACACACAAGGACTCTGGAACCTTCAATAGCATCACTTTTCCAACTAAAGGATCGCGGGGCCTCTTCCTCCAACACTGGTATGATTGTAAGCCCCCCTTCCCTTTAGCCATTTCCCAAAAATGATATTTCATTTCTAGAGTGTAGTCCTAGCCTTTTGGATTTTCTTGAAGTCCTGGTACCAGGTGACTCTGTCTCTCACTCATGGCCCATAAGCCCCTGGACTTTTGGGTGATGATCCACTGTTCAGCCTGTGCCTAATTCTCTATGTCACCCATGGAAAATGCACCTACCACTTATCCACCTTTGTAGTCAGATATCAATCCATATAACCACGTTCTGGCACCCCGTATCTTGAGATTTCATGAGACCTTTGCAATCTAATAGATGGAAGGGAGTACCTTGTTTTCAAGCTTCCTCTCATCCTCACTCCAAGCCCTCTCTCTGTTCTTTCTTCCTGTTCCTCTGCTCAGCTCCTGCTCCCCATCCTCTGCCAAAGCAATTATATCATCCACCACCTGTCACCAGGGCCCCTTCCACAGCGAATGCATCTTCACCTTTTAAAATTGCCCGCCAGGCAGAGCTCCTTCCCTGCCTTGTCCCTTGCCTCTTATTTCTCTCCTTATGTCTACGTTCCTCTCTAGCCTCTTCTCTTTTTCTTCCACCTCTCTGCCCTCGCATCTCCCTGCCTCTCCCAGGTCCCCACTCCAAGGGTCTTTCACCCTTTCACTCCTCTGGTCTCTCAAACTTCTTGCACTAACTCTATTGCCTGTGGTGTGTTTGTTTAGTAGCTACGGCAGTCCCATCAAAGGTGCCCACTTTATGCCAGGCCCTCACCCTCCTGCTCCACCCACAGCAGATATACTCTCTTCCATCTGTAACAAGTCTGCCTTCCCGTTGACTTTCTTCCACCTGTAACAAATCTGCTTTTTTGTTCACCAGCAACTGAGTCTCTGGCAGGGCTTTCCTCCTCTCTGACCATTCCTCTGCATATGAGACTGGCCTCAGTATTTCTTCCGATCAGACAGGGAACTAAGAAAGGATTATCTAGATTCTTTTTTTTTTTTTCTCTGCTCGCAGCCCTGCTTATATCTGTCTACTCTGTCTTTATATGTCCTGTCTGTTTGCTACAACATGCAAGCCAGAGATGGAGAAGCTAGCTTTGCCTTTCTTCTTTCTTTCTTCAACGCCTGTTTAGTATATGTGCATATGTGTATGCATGTGACTTGTATTTAGCCCTTTATGTGTGAATATAAGCTAGCTTTAATTCTGAATGTGTGTATATGTAACTTGGATTCAACCCTGTGTATATGTGTATATAACTATTGTTTTTTTTTTTTTTTTTTTTAAAAAAAAATTTTAAACAGGAACCACAAAGTTCTCCTCCATTTTGGCTGGTGACCTTATCATGATGTAGACAACCATGTGGCTGGCAGCCATCTTTTACTAAGGTTAAAGAGTATGCTTTGTCTAATGATCTTTCTGTTCATCTTATCTCCTTCCAGACTAAAGAAACAACAAGCCTCAAATATTTTCTATTGGTAAGACTTTTGTATTATGATAGAAATGTAAAGTAATATATGATGCTACCAAGATCCCAGGCATTCTAGGTAACTCTGCAAAACCATTATTCCAAAAGTATAGGAAGAACTGGTTATGTACCATCATAATGGAATACTTATCTAGCTTCTACAAGACCTTAGGTTATACCCATAGTACCACAAAATAAACAATATAAAATTAAATTAAGTTTAAAATTATGTTTTAATTTTAATGTGATAAATAATAGATACATTTATATAAATAAATGCTTTTAGGGTCTTCAATAAATTATAGGACTGCATAAGTTTTTTTAGACCAAATGCTTATGAAACAATATTATAAAATCACTAAAATACTAATTATTATACTAGTGTTCATACAACTGAGGCTTTCATTAACCTGCTGTTTGTGCCAACTATATGTCCCACAGTTTTTATTTGTTCTTCAATAACTATTATCATGATGCAGATAAGAAAATAGTCTCCTCAAGTTCCCAATGCTTCTAAAATCTTTACAGTATACAAGGTCAATATATTCTCGCTGTGCTTAAATTTACTTTCTAAATGATATCCTAAAATTTGGAGGCAAATGGATGAGTTTGGAGAATATCCTCCTGAGCGAAGTATCTCAAACTCAGAAAGATGAGCAGGGGATGTACTCACTCATTAGTGGACTCTAAACAAAAACGCAAAAAGCAAAGCATGTCCAAGCTGCAAACCACAACCACTGAACAGCTTGGGATCTGATACACCTTGGACTGACACCTTGGATCACACTCCCTCTAGAGGAATACCTGACTCAGTCTTGATTTTGGGAAGAGGAAACTGGATCTGCCAGGAGTGGATGCTGAACTAAGCCATATTGGGACATTAGGACCTTAGGACCTCTGGCCCTTGCTGGGGAGGAATGGGAAGATGTGGAGAAGAGAGTGTGACTGGAGGAGGTGGGAGGGAGAAGAGACCTTGAACAAGGACATACATGGATAGAAAATGTGACTTTATTCATAATAATAAAAAAGACACACATTATTTTTCAAAAATTACATGGTAATTGATATTACCATCACATCTACATTGATATTGCAGTTCACACTGATTCCTGAAAAAGGTCAGTGTGTTAAAGCCTTGATCACTACCTTTTGCTATAATTGATCAGTACTAGATACTAACAGGCTTTTATAATTTGGGGTCTGGTTGGTTAACCTGGTTATAATGACTGTGTCTTTGGAGAGGACGTCTTTCTTAGGTCCCTTTCTGTAGTGGGATTATGCTGGTAATGTTGTAAATATTTGTCCTGCCTATGGGTTTAATTAAAAAGCTGATGGGCCAAATGCAGACAGGAAGTGTGAATGGGACTACCAGAGGGAACTCTGGGAACATCTCAGAGCAAGAGAGATGGCACAGAGTTGCCAGAGCTGCTAGGAAATGCTGCTGAGAAAAGGTACTGAACTGCATGGCTGAACAGCATAAAAAAAGATGGGTTAGTTTAAGACTCAAGAACTAGCAAGTTATATGCCTGGGCTCTAAGCCAATCAGCATAAAAATAATATAAGCCCATGTGTGATTATTTGAGGCCAAGCAGGGCTGAGAGTGGGACCAAACATCTGGGCTAGACCCAAAAGTCTGGGCCAGAAACCTATTACAACACCCTTCTTTCTCTGCATCCTATGCACGATATAAGGTGAGCAATGTTGGTCCCTAAAACCCTTCCACTATGATGGACCTCACTATTGCTCAGAAATAACAGAGGTATATAAGTAATTAAGGAATGAGATCTCTGAAACTCTGATCCAGAATAAATCTTCATTCTTTAAATTGATTTATCAGGTGTTTGTCATAGTAACTGAGGACTGACTAACACAGAAAATTAGAATCAGTGAAGTCACTGGTTCAGTTATTGCTAATGATGCAAAATGTTCAGAAACTTTTGAGACTGCTTTATGAGAAGAAATTGGAAAAATAGATATTGGACATAAAAATTTCAGAATGTTGCAATCAGCATTCAGAAAGTATTTTTTTGAAAGCTTAGAAGACCACACACACACAAAAGTAGGAATACAAACTGTGATACATGCACCTGATTTCAGAAAGGAATAAGGATGAGTATTTGGGATAAGGCTGACTTGTGTTACATTGCAGCAAAGAATGTGTCTATTTTCTTCATGCCCTAAAACTTGGAGGGAAGCTGTTTTAAAAGGAAATGACTCAATAAATTGGCAAATGAAATTTCAAGGCATCCCATCATTCAGGCAGTCAAGTGAATCTTATTGGCTGCTTCTTGCCAGATTTGCAGTAAGAATTGATGGGAAATATCAGAGCAAAATGATATGAAACTCTTTCAGTTTAGCCAAGAAGAAAAACGTATATATAAAGTTGGAGATAATTGATGCGTGGTTTTAAAGAGACTGGCACCATTAAAAAGAATTCAAGTATTTTTCACTAAAAATATTAGATGACCCAGGGTACCTCAGGGAGCAGAAAACCCACCCTACTCACTACAGGATCAATGGCATAAAAGTATAGAATAATTGGAATTCTATTCCTTTTAGAAAGGAGTGTTGTTAAAGCATGCTGATCATCTACCACCAACTAAGATAGAATTTTATTGGATCTAAAGTGTCCATGATTTTAGAGAATTTAGCTAATAATTTAACTGGCAGCAAACTTTGGTATTTTTCATGTGATGATGTTTTGGTAGGCATGACAAATGTAAGAGGTACATAATTGGGGTCTTCTACTCAGATCTTTAACAACAACAACAAAAAAGCCCTCAAGGTTCAGGCAGTATGTGGCAGGATTGAAATCCCTGCAGGTTGCTCCTGGAAGGTCAATGTTTGAAGCTATGAAAATGAAGCCTTCACTATAGTGGATACAATAAATAGTGGATGAAGCAGAGGAATGAGCATTTGCAGCAGAAAACCCAGGCAGTGAGCAAAGACCATTCAGGAAAGAGACACATGTAGGATGAAGTTAAGAAGCTGGAAAATAGGGCTAAGCAAGCCCTTTGGAGCTCATAGAATGCCATCACATGTTTCAAATGGAAGATACATAGCTTTGGGATTATGACGGTGATCTTGTTGTCAACTTGACACACTAGGAAAAGGGGAGCTTCAACTGAAGTATTTCCTTCATCAGACTGGCCTTGGAATTGTCTTTGAGACATTTTCTTAACTGCTAGATATTTCACAAATTATATTTGGTATTATAATACCATAGCCAGATATTGGGGAAAAACCGGAATATTAAAGAGATAAAGAAACAAAGTATAGCCATGTCTCACCCAGCCAACTAACTCCTCATGCCTCTCTTGCCCAATCCTTAGAGTACAGGCTTCTCCATCCTCAGCTGACCAGGGAAGTGGCAGGGGAAGCTGAACTTTCTCTCCTTCTGACCAGCTATATTACTTCCTGGTTCAACGTTTTTAGAGTTGGGATTAAAGGTATGTGCCACCACCGCCTGGATGTTAGGCCAGATCAAAGATAATGACTGATCTCCACCTCCAAAGTGATGGGATTAAAGGTGTGGGTTACCATTCCTTGACCTTCATAGCTTGGCTCTGTGGGTGGCTCTATCCTCTGATATTTGGGACTATTTTTTAAATTAAATATACAATATAACACCACAGCTAAAATAATGTAGGAGGGACTGAGGCACTATGGAAAATTCTATCTCTAGACACGTGGACCTGGAATCTGTAGGACAGGAAGCTGAATATGAGCCTGGAGCAAGTCAGCATGCAGTACTTCTCCAAGGTTTCTGCTTCAATCTCTAGCCTTGAGTTCATTCCTTGGGTTCCCTAGATGGTGAACTGTAAAGTGTAAAATGAAATAAACCCTTTCTTCCTCAAGTTGTGTTTTGTGATGATGGTTATCACAGCAACAGATACTGACATTGATTGGTCAGTATGTTGGTCTCAGTTTCCCGGACTGTTTTCTGCTTCCCTCTCCGCTGTAGGAACTTGTACTTTATTTCATTACTATATGCTGGAATTATTTAAACTTTCTTTTTAGTGATACAGGGGCTTATAAAACAGTTGGTTTTAGTGTTTGGATTTCTTAAGACAAGGCTGCTTACATCTCTGTCTGTCCTGTAACTTACTTATAGACTATGCTGGCCCAGGATTTAGAGATCTACTTGTATCTGACTCCTGACTGTTGCAATTACAGGCTTGTGGCACCACACCTGGCTGCCCGGAGTCTGTGAACTAGACTTTTTAAACAGTATTGGAACTTTAAAGACTAGTAGAGAAAAACTTAATAGTCTTATATTATAATTCTTTTAGGGAATAAGAATAAAATATTACAGTTTGGATATGAAATGATGTGACTCTAAAAGTCTATATATCAAAGACTTTCTGTCCAGTTAGTGACTATATGTAGAGGTGTATCGTGGAGGATACCCATAAGTGGAGTCTTATTGTAAGAAAAGGTGGAGTTTGGCAACAATGATTACATCATGAGATTTGTGACTTAAACAATCGATGAGTCCATCAACGTATCTACAATTAAATGTATTATGGTAAAGTAGTAAAATCTTTAAAAGACAGGAAATAAATAGCTTACTGAGGCCATACCTTTGGAGCCTGTATTTGTTTATGACTTCATTCTCAATTTCTCTCTGCTTTTTGATTACTGTAAAAGAAACAGCTGCATTATTGTCTGCACATGCTGCCCTGATTTTCTGCCTCACTGTGGACCTATAATAATAGAGACATGTTACTATAGACAGAAGCATGTGAAACCATGAAACATGATTCTTTCCTTTGGGTTACTATGTCACGTAGTTAGTCACAGTGATGAGAAGCTGAATAACACTCATTTTCCTGTTTTAAATCCTTACATTGTCTGTGCTGACACCTGCCACAAAATAATTTAATTTGCATTTTAACTTTTTAATCTTCAGCCAGCTATTTATAGCCTTTGTGTGTTGTGAAGATAAAGAGACAAAGAAATAATCAGCATCAAATATTATCTGCTTTCCATGTCCAAAGTCATAGAATGTAGTTTACATCTTAAATTTGATTACTATGTAGATACTTTCATCTGTTAGATATTAAAGATAAATAGCTTGCCTCAGTAATGCTCAAACATTAAGTCTTGTCCTGTAACTTCCTACTTCCTGGGAATTTGTTAGAAATGTAGACACTTGGGCTTTACAAATACTTAATCAAAATCTGCATTTTAACAAGATCCCAAGGAAGTTTATAGGCATCATGTTTGTAGCGATGCCATAGAATTGTTTCAGCCTTAATGATCTCAGTGTGCTGCCTTATAATTGGCAAATGGTCACTATATAAATAGAGCTCCCACCAAATGTGTTATGTTTCACTATATTAGCAAAAATATGCTACCTATTTTATTTCTCAGTTTCTCTTCTATGTTATTGTTCCCAAGTTCAAAATATTAGGATAGTTCTATGCATTTTTAAAGTCTATTTAATAAATCATAGAACTTTTATTCATTTTGTAACCAAAGATCTATCATTTCAGTTTCTATTAGATTTTTGTCTCCTTGAAAATACTGATCTGTAAATTTCATGCTCTGTGGAATTGGTACATATTTTCGCTCTCTGTCAATTTGGGGACTTGATTTTATGTATTACAAAATTGGCAAAGTATTCAAATGCTGAGCCTCTGGATTCTGTGATTTAGCTCCACCTCTTTGACTATAAATCTCAGAGCTTGGCATAATAACTGCATATTTTGGAGGAGGAAGAATACATATAAGACATATTAATAAATTTGTAGAAATTTAAATAAATTCTTCTAAAGGGTCTAGCTCACCTTGGATGCAGTTTAGAATTATCTGGAAAAGGTTTAAAAAACCTAAGCATTAGGTAGATCCTTGATCAGCTCTTCCATAGAAGCTAGTTTTCTCAGACCAGCAATGTTTCCAAGTGTCAGTATTTTTAAAAAGAACACTGTATTAATTTTTTCTCTATTACTGAGATAAGAAACCATGACCATGATACTTACAAAAGAAAACATTTTTTCAGGCTTATGATTTCAGAATCCATGATGGCATAGTGAAGGTACTATGGCATGAAAAATCTACTCCAACAAGGCCACATCTTCTCATCCTTCCAATACTATTTTGCCAACTAGTGACCAAGTATTCAAACATGTGAACCTATTGGGACATTCTCATCCAAACCACCATATACTTATTTTTTTATTATTTCTTTTTCTATTCCATTTACATGTGTCTGAGTAGTGAACATGTATTCATATGAATGCATGTGTATACCTGCTTGCATAGTAAGGACACACATGGGAGCCCAGGGTTCATATCAAAGACTGGAAATCATTCTTGATGTTTTTGCTTCTTAAACATAAAAGAAAGTTCTCTCAATCATTCACAGAGTTCACTGATATGGATAGTTTATCGAGCCACCTTGCTCTAGGAAATCTCTTGTCTCTGTCCCCCAAAGTTGACATTATATGCTGGCTGTGGTAGCAGCCAAGATTTACATGCGTTTTTGAGGATCTGCACTCCAGTTGTCATGACACAGCAAGTGTTTTAACCAATGAGCCATCTCCCTAGCCCAAAAGTACTTATTTAAAATATTCACTATAGTGAGCCAAACTCATTGTTCTACAAAATGGTGAATCAAAAATAAACATGCCTTGATCAGCAGGATTCTCTTCACTAAGCTCTTCCTAGGCACTAGTGTTGATAGTATTTAAATATTTTATCCACGTATGTGAGGATTAGTTAAATATTTATAAAAATTAGTTAAATGTTTGTTTTTAAACTAAATAAAGGTTGTATTATATCTTAGTAGAGATTCCAAACATCAAGCAAACTGATGTGGTTCTACTATGAAATAAATTATATAAAATTAAGTAATATTAAATACAAAGTTAGATGTATGCATGAATGAATGAATTAAGGAATGAATGAATGTATAAAGAATGCAAACATCAAAGTGGATAACAAGTTACCCAAACTGTAATCCTAAACAGATGGATAACCCCAATTGAACCCAAACAAACTGGCCCTCGGGTAATAACCTGCAGGAATATGACGTTTCATTTCTTTCTTGAAGTTTTATATCATTTTGGCATGTTAGCTCATAAATGTTTCATAGTGCTACATTTCATATATAATAATATATATGCATTCAAGTCACTGATGTAAATCTTTAAATGCAATAGCTGTTTCAAAGTTCTTATGTTTAAATTTTATAAGAAAATTTCCATAAGAAGTTTCAGTTAAGTCAAAAGAATAAGAGATTAAACTTTTCAGGTCAATGTCATGTATTATCTTTGTTCTTGATTACTATTTTAGCCTTGGGGCTAAGTGCTTTTATTTTAAAAATAATAAGAAATTTAATAAAGGATTGTGACATTAAAAAGCTCAGAATGCACTTGAGAGATTGACAGACCCATAGGGACCTGCGTTGAGGTGCTAACTGAGAATTAACTCGACTGAGATTACTGACTGGGTTGCTGAGAAAGACAATGGTTTGATTTAAGCTTCACTGCACATTCACAATTTTTCATAACTAGGGGCTGAACTTTATCTTGTACATACGTTTTGTGATTGCCTTCTTTGTCTTCTTAGCAAATAAGACAGCTTCTACCTATTTTCAGTGCTAAAATAGCACAGCAGAATTCATAATAATCTGATGACCATTTTATACATCTTTGAAGAGATGATTAATATAAATAACACCAACAACAGGCCAAATGACCATGTTTTCAACAAATATATTGAAAAGAAAATCTTAAGCTCAGGAGATGGCTTAGTGGGTGTTCAAGTTCACTTTATATTGATGAAAGACCGTGACCAAAATCAAGTTGGAGGAGAAATGGTTTATTACATTTTGTAGGTTAGCATTTATCATGGATAGAAACCAGGGCAGAATCTTAGGAGGACTGCAGCAGAGATATGCTGCTTGTTCTTGTGGCATTCTCAGCTTACATTTTTTAATACAACACAGGATTATCTGATAGGGTGAAACCATACCAATAGGCTGGATCCTCCCATCTTAGTCAATCAAGAAATGCTTTCATACCTGCCTGCTACCACTTTGATAGAATTATTTTCTTAATTGTAATTCCATCTTCTAAATGACTCTACCTTCTATTGTAATAGGTTTCTGGCCCAGAGTTGTGAGTCTTGTCCTGGGGTTCTGACCCACTGACAGGCAGTCCCACAGTCCCACAGAGACACATAGATGCTTACATTAGTTTTCTGCTAATTGACGTAGGGCCAGACATATAACTTGCTTACTCTTTCATCTTAACTCAACCCATGAATCGGCTCAGCCATATGGCTTGATGCCTTTTCTCAGAGCAGCATTTCAGCTTCTTTTCTTTGTGTCTGCTGCTGTTTCCTCATCCTGTCTCTGTTGTATCTCTGTGGTGTCTCTGCTCTGCCTTGAAATGTTCTCAGAGTTTTCTTAGTCTGGTATCCCTGCCCACACTTCCTGTCTGCCTTTGGCTAATCAGCATTTTTTTTTTTTATTAAACCAGTAGGAGGTACAGTTATTTACAATGTAACAGAATGCAATCCTCCTACAACCTTCTGTCTATTTGACCGCAAACTAACCATCTCAGTGGGTAAAGTGCTTACTATGCAAGCTCTGAGTTTAAATCTCTAGAATTTAAAATCTAGGCATGGAAGCCCAGATTGATAAACCCATTGCTCCTGCAGAGAGTTGTGAGGCCAGAAATAGAGCTTCTGTAGATGTATGGCAGCCAAGTTGCCTAGAGTAGAAACCATTTCTCAAACAAAACACAAGCCAAGGACCAACAATTAAGGTTGTTCTCTGACCTCTACACACATTATGTCACATACACACACACACACACAGACACACACACAGACACACACACACACACTACAGACATACTCACTCACCTGACTGAATAATCAAATAAAATATAAAACAACTTGAGAACCTTGTACTCAAACAGAATTCCTGTGCATTCACCTATAGTAGAGAATGAACATTATCACCTTGACCTAGAGACATGGCCTTTGGGACTTGATGCCCCTGTGTTTGAGGCATGGCCAGAGAACCAGTTTAAAATCAGGTGCATGCCACTGGCTGGCTTCCTGTTTTTGTCTAGTTCTCTTAGTTGGAGAACTTGACCTTCTGAGCTTCAGCTGCATGAACAAGTTCTCGTTTTCAGGAACAACACAACTGTTTAATCTCTTTTATCAGGGACTTTCTTCCCAAATCCCCTAAATAAATATATCCATCTTTATCAGTTGCAGGTGATTTACATCTGTATCTGGTGCCCACATGGCCTACTGGCTTGGCCCAAGCTTTTTAAAGGGGACCTGGCACTTATTTCACCCAGAGGGAGGGAAAGAGGGTGAGAGGAGGAACCAGCCATGCAGACAGTGATGTGGGCTGCTCCCTCCAACTCTGGAGCTCCAGGGATCCCAGCAGCTCTGTTGTCACAAGCCCAGGGAATGCTAGGTCAAACAGCTGGTTTTCTCCCACCACAGGTTGCCAACACTATTGTGGACACCTCTGTCTGTGACTTATCACCATCCTAAGCAGGGCCTGAGCACAGCCCATATAAAAATGGGACTTTTTCCCCCCTGTGTAACATACATGCATGCTGAAATACCTAGCTGCCCTTTCTGTAGCACATGCTTGGTTCAGTCCTACCAAATGTGAGGGCTGACTTCAGCCACTAAGCAAGCTTAAAGCCCCCTGGTGTATTGTTTTATTGGAGTGCAGTAATCTGTTCTGATTTTGTGAAAATTTGCCTCAATTAAACAATATATTCACAGAAGACTAAGTCTGAAAACCTGAGTCAGTGTATATTGGTGGTTTGTCATGATACCTGCTGACCAAATATCACCATTTTATCCAGAAATCATCCCAGCTGAAGCCATCAAAGGCTGAGGTAAACAATTAAGCAAATGGATAATTTTCTCTTCACAAATCATGTCTCTCTTACACCATTGTGGACAATATAATCATTTAGGAATTTAAAAACATTTTGATGTTACAGTTGACAATATTTTGCAAGCTATGTACAATATCCCTAGGATGTACATGTTTTCAACTGTATTGATAGTTAGTCTGGCCATTCGTATCATATCTTTAAAAAATGTGGTGGGAGGGGGAAGGGACCTTGAATAAGGATATACAGGGATGGAAAAAAATTCAGAGGGAAAGCTGAACACAAAGTAAATATATGTGTAGCAATCTTATTTGCATTATTGCCCTTGATAAGTCATGCTTATGATTTTTATCTTCTTTATAGTTATTGTTAACTTATCAGCATTTTAAATTCATTTTACTGTTTTTCTTGATAAATACAAAATAAATAAAGAAGAAGGAAAAATGGTTTGATAATAATACTAAATATGAGATATTAATTGAATTTACAAGGACTTTGCAAACTGGTAATGAAGAATTGAAGCACCACATTCATTCCTGGATATCTAATAATAATAACTTTCCACAGACTTTGCAAAATACTAAACAGAAATTAACCACTTAGATGCATGCCATAGAATCTGTTAAACCAACCTGTCTATTTCAAGGGCATGCTGACCTCAGAATGGAAACCAGGATATGTGATTAATTGAGTTTTGGGTTTGTTTCTGCAGGAAATGAAAACTATGGCTAGCAAAAAAAATTAATAAAGATTTAAATTGACCAGGGGACACCCCTTGATGAGGAGAAATAATAGCTCATTCACTGATATGAGCAAAAACCAATCTCTATAATTGGTAAGAAAAACTCACTTAACAAAGGTGAAGGCAATCCCACCAACAATGGAGGAGTGTTCCCCTCACTCCGCATCCTCTCCAGTATAGGCTGTCATCTGTGTTTTTAATTTTAGCCATTCTGACAGATGTAAGGTGGTATCTCAAAGTTGTTTCGATTTGCATTTCTCTGATAGCTAAAGATGTTAAGCACTTTTTCATGTGCCTTCCAGACATTTTTAATTCTTCTGCTGAGAAGTCCCTTTTTAGTTCTGAACCCCATTTTTAATTGGGTTATTAAGGGTTTGGGGCTCTAGTTTCTTGAGTTCTCTATATATTTTAGAGACCAATCCTCTATCACTTGTAGGGTTGGTGAAATCCTTTTCCATTCTGTAGGCTGTCATTTTCTCTTATTGACTGTGTCCTTGACCTTAAAGAAGCTTCTCAGTTTCAGGAGGTCCCACTTATTGATTGTTGTTCTTAGTGTCTGTGCTACTGGTGTTATATTTAGGAAGTGGTCACTGTGTCAATGAATTGGAAGGTATTTCCTACTTTGTTTTCTATCAAGTTGAGTGTGACTGGATTTATGTTGAAGTCTTTGATCCACTTGCATTTGAGTTTTGTATAGGGTGATATGCATTTTTCTACACACTACCATCCAGTTATGCCAACACCATTTGTTGAAGATACTATCTTTCCTCCACTGAATATTTTTAGCCTCTTTGTCAAAAATCAGGTGTTCATAGGTATGTGGGAGAATGTCGGGGACTTCAATTTGATTCTATTGATCCACAAGTCTGGTTTTTTGACAGTACCAGGGTGTTTTTGTTACTATAGCTCTATAGTATAATTTGAAGTCGGGGATGGTGATGCCACCTGAGGTTTTTTTGTTGAGCAAAATTGTTTTGGCAATTATGGCTTTCCTGTTATTCCAAATGAAAATGAGTATTGTTCTTTCAAGGTCTGTAAAACATTGTGTTGGGATTTTGATATGAATTACCTTAAATCTGTAGATTGCTTTTGGTAAGATTGCCATTTTCATTATGTTGATTCTACCTATCCAGGAACATGGAAGATTTTTCCATTTTCTCATATCCTTTTCAAATTCTTTCTTCAGTGATTTAAAGTTTTTGTCAAATAGATCTGATACTTCCTTGGTTTTAGTCACGCCCAGGTACTTAATGCTATTTGCAGGTATTATAAAAGGTGATGTTTCCCTTATTTTTTTTCAGCTCTTTTATCTTTAGTGTATAGGAGGGCTACTGTTTTCTTTGAGTTAATCTTGTATCCTGCTACAATGCTGAAGGTAGTAGAAGTTCAGCTGTAGAAGTTCCCCTGTAGAATTTTATGGGTCACTTATGTATACAATCATGTCATCTGCAAATAGAGATAGTTTCACTTCTCCTATTGCAATTTGTATCCCTTTAATTTCCTTTTGTTCTCATTGTTTTAGCTAAAACTTTGTGAACTATGTTGAATAGATAAGGGAAGAGGGGGCAGCCTTGTCTAGTTCTTGATTTTAGTGGGATTGCTTTAAGCTTTTCTCCATTTAGTTTGATGATGGCTATTGGCTTTTTGTAAATCTCCTTTATTATACTTAGGTATTTTCCCTGTATTTCTGAACTTGTTCAGCCACTCTGGAATGCAGTATGGCAGTTTCTCAGAAAACTGGGAATCAATCTCCCCAAGGATCCAGCAATACCACTACTGGGCATATACCCTAAAGATGCACATTCACACTCCAAAAGCATTAGCTCAACTATGTTCATAGCAGCATTATTTATAATGGCAAGAACCTGGAAACAGCCTACATGCCCCTCAACTGAGGAATGGATTAACAAACTGTGGTACATCTACACAAGGGAGTACTACTCAGCAGTAAGAAAAAAATGATATCCTAAAATTTGTAGGCAAATGGATGGATATGGACACTATCCTCCTGAGGGAGGTATCACAATCCAGGAAAGAGAAGCAGAGCATACACTTACTCATTACTGGACTTTAAAAAAAAAATAGTTGATGTCATCATATACAAGAGCTCAAGGCTAGGACACAGCTAAATGACACAGTGCCTCATTTCTGCCTTGATAGTCTCTGGCAGGGGTGTGGGTGAGGAAAGACTTGTTTTCTTTAAATGTCTGGCCACAAGGAGTCTAATTAAGCTCCAGTAAGTAAATGAGCAGCGTCAATGGGCTTTTTGTAAATGTGGAGATCATGAGAGTGGGTATGAATCTCAGAGGCTTGATACCTGAGTTTGATGAGGTGCATGATGTAAAATAATAAATATATAAATAAAATAGGTGGAGGCAGGATTTTGTTTTTATCTTTACAGGAAAATAGAAATAATCATTTTTCAAGACATCTGACACTTAGATGCCTAAAGCTGAAGGGAAAGCCATCCTGAAAAGGTTTTCAAGCTTAGGAATATTAGTTCTATTAGTACCAATATACTCTGCAGAGTAAATTCTTACTGCTTAACATTTATATCTCTTTATGTTTTTAAAAATTGTGGTCCCAATTCAAATACAAATCAAACTGGCTTTAGAGTTGGAATAGGTATCTTTCTTGTTCTTTAAACCTAAGTACGTTATTTAAAAATATTAAAAGACTCTGCCTCACATCAGAAAAGCTACCTGCTGTGAGACTGAAAAAAGCCAATTTCTAGGGACTATTATTGTTATAATTTTATTTCTAATTCCATCTTCTCTATATTTATTCTTAACATTGAAAAACCTTTCTTTGCATATAATTCTTTCCAAAAAATAAATTTTCTATGTTGAGATAAATAATGTTTACATTTTTCACAGTAAACAACAAATTCTAACAGTGATCTGTATAACATCCAGAAGATGAGGCCCCACTACTATGATATTATCTGATTTATTATGATTTTTTTATGTTGATCTATATCACTGAGATAATTAGTTTTGGAATACAAACTGTTCAGGACAGTTTCAAGACAGTTTACTAAAATTATTCATCATATTATACCTCTATCCAGACCTTCAGATAGCCCTACCCAGTACTCTGAGACTGGTGACAAATGTTACAGCCAATCCTATAAAACTTAACCATTTAATAACCTTTTTAGTGTTTTACAGGCCCCTACAGAAATACTGTCACCCCCAGACAGCAGGAAGCAATTCTAAGAAAAACCATGCCTTCTCTTTGGATAAATTTTGTGTTCTTAGTGTTATGGATACTTATCACTCTGTTAGGGTAGTTATAAGTTGTATTAGAAATGAGGTGAAATGGTAAAATTAAACTCAGAAATTCCTGTTGGTGAAGAAAAAGGGGAATAGGTAAGACAGATATTGATAGATTACTATATTTATCTGTAAACAAATTTAGCCAACTATTAGCCATAAACAATTTGCACTGTTGTGGATTCTTGTATATTGATACAAATGTGAAATTATTTTCTATATCTGGTTAAGATGATTTGTATATTAATATATATTCGATTCTATATTTGTCATATCTGTTTAAAATATTTTGAACATTAATAAATATGAAAGATATTGTTATACTTTGCACTATTCAATTTTTACCTCTGCTTAATATATATGTATATATATGCATATATATACTACCTCTATTTTTAGATACCTTGTGTTTTGATGCATATTAAGAATATTGTCATTTTGCACTATACATTGCTACCTCTGCTTAAGATGTTTTGTATGACTGTCATACTCAGTATCACTGTATTTATATTATGTGTCTGTTTATAGTCTACTTTTATAATACAAGCCTTAATTTTAATTATCTAGGTTGATAAGAATTATAGGTTATAGTCACCTATGTTTGCCATATTATAGTCATGTTAATTAAGTTTTTTAGATGTATTGTAACATGTCAGATAGATAGCCAATCTCCAGACACTTTATAGGCCTAGAGAATATGACATTTCAATATTCTGTTACTCAGAATTTGGCTGACATAAGAAACAATTGTGCTTGGCAGCACCAATCCTTTCCAGAGATGATGTTGGGCATCAAAGACACTCCTCATGGAGTTTGTCTTCCTTGGCAGATATTGTCTATTGGGCAAAGAACTGTCCAGGACTTGACTGCTGACAGTGTGTGCACTGTTCAATCCAGACAAGTAGGACAGAGGGTAAGAGACTGCTGAATCCTGCCAAGATAGGATAAGATGATGTCTTAAAATTCTTTGCTTCTGTAAAGGTCTGTCAGATATTCTAGGAGTACAACCAAAAAATTGAATGCCCCAATGTTGCAGAAAAATTTTGATTGACTATCCAGGCAGCCAGCTGTCTCTGTCTTCTCATGCTAAAATTTTGGAAGTTGCTTTCTTACACTTCCAGCTTATTCAGGTAATGTATTTTTCTTCTCAGGTCTTTGATGGGGTTAAAGACTAGGTAGTTACAGTTACAAACACCTTATATATTAGGTAAGAGCGTTAAGGTACTAATTTCATATAGCTCAAGTTAAACAGCTTTGGAGTAATCTATTATGCCACTTACCAATCTTCTGGACATTTAATATATGTTTCATGATTGTTATTCTTGTTAGTTGTAATTTGACCTTGTTTATGTGATCTGCCCTTTCCCTCTCCAGAACATTACCTGATAATTCTTTCTATTGTATAAAGTTTTATATTTAGGTTTAGAATTTTCTTATTTAGACAAAAAAGGGAGATGTACTGGAGATCAGGCATTCTCACATTGACCAAGAGGCATAGCCTTTGGGCCATGAGGCCCTAGTGTTCAGGTGGTGGTCAGAGGGTCAGTTTAAAATCAGGTGCACACCACCAGCTGGCTTCCTGTTTTTCTCTTGTGTTCTCAGATGGAGGACCTGACCCACTGAACTTCAGCTGTGTGGACCAGTCCAGCTTTCCAGAAACCTCACAACTGTTTAATCTCTTGTAGCAGTGAGATTCCTCCCTGAACCCCCTAAATAAATATATGCTTTTTTATTAGTTGCTAGTGATTTACATCTATACTACCTGTTAATATATGATTACTTAACTTTTACGATTGTGTTGAGCATAATAATGATAAAAACACAAAAATTGGTGTTGAAGGGATGGTTCAGTGATTAAAGGCATGCACTTTACCTCTAGAAGACCCAAGTTCAATTCTGAGCACCATGTCAGCTGACTCAAAGTTGCTTGTAACTTTAGCTCCAAGTCAGAGTTCATATGTAAAGATATATATAACTAAAAATAATAGATAGATAGATAAATGAAATAAATAGGACTTAAAATTTTTCTGTGGTATGATAGCTTATCCTTGAAATTCTAGTTCTTTGGCACAGGAATTGCTGTAAAATCAAGGCCAGCTAAGACTATATAGGAAGATAGCATACAGAAAAAAAAGGATACACAGAGAAGTCTTTTTCCTGCTTAAAGTAGCTGGTAAAAGGTCAGTTTGAGAAATGTGTCCAGTTTTACCAAGTTTAAAACAAAACCATGGATTACCATAGCCTGGGAGACAATCTCAGAAAAGGAGTTATCTACACACACACACACACACACACACACACACACACACAAAAAAAAAAAATAAAATAAAATAAAATAAATAAAACCCACAAATCTTATCTGGAACACTGATTTAAGTTATCCTAAATTTCATGTTTCAATGTGGAAGCAGTTTTGTGAAATTTTTATTGCTTTACAGAACAAAGAAAGTCATAAATTAAGACAAGTTTAAAACACATTGGTGGATGCATCAGAGATGTGGTTACAGAGAGATGGGGGAAGCTTTTTTATAGACTCAAGGTGCTATTGAACTTTGGTGTTGGTGGAAGCTAGTAGTCTGCTAAGTTAATAGATTCTAAAATATTTTTATCTTTGAGTCACAAGATGTTAGTTAAACATAGAGGTAGACAATAAATCATTGTGATGGGGGCTATGACTAGCTCAAAATAAAATAACTAGTCACTGAGCTTATAGCATTAAAATCTCTTCAGAGCACTGAAATTCTGATTAGATAGTGTCTGTAGACACAGCTTCTTTGCAAGAGTTCTCATTCACAGTTCTTATAAAGCATCATTAATTTTTGCATGTAGGACCACATAACTTTTATTAAATATTATATTTTTCCTCAGAGGTAGAAAGTCACATCCTGAGGGTCCAATGTATATGAGGTTTTGTAGTGCGAAGGACAGCAGAGAAAGAAATAACCGGTAAAGATCATAAAGAAAGAAACTCTGGATCAAGTCAAAATTATTAGCCATCATAATTCAGATCTGAATTTTGTTACATACCCTGTATCTGACATAGCATTTACATGTAGTGCTTCACTTAATACATTGACAAGTCCATATATTTATGATTTCATTTTACTTTAGGGACAATCTACAGATTCAATGCACTGCCCATCAAAATCCCAACACAATACTTTTTGGACCTTGAAAGAACAATATTCAATTTCATTTGGAATAACAGGAAAGCCAGGATTGCCAAAACAATTTTACTCAACAAAAGAACCTCAGGAGGTATCACCATCCCTGACTTCAAGCTATACTATAGAGCTACAGTAATAAAAACAGCCTGGTACTGGCATAAAAACAGACTTGTGGACCAATGGAATTGAATTGAGGATCCAGACATTAACCCAAAAACCTATGAACACCTGATCTTTGACAAAGAGGCCCAAAACATTCAATGGAAAAAAGATAGTATATTTAACAAATGGTATTGGCATAGCTGGATGGAAGTGTATAGAAAAATGCAAATAGATCCGAGCCTGTCACCCTGCACAAAACTCAAATCCAAGTGGGTCAAAGACCTCAACTTAAACCCAGCCACTTTGAACTTGATAGAAAAGAAAGTGGGAAATACACTTCTACAAATTGGCATAGGCAAACACTTCCTAAATATAACACCAGTGGCACAGACACTAAGACCAACAATCAATAAGTGGGATCTCCTGAAGCTAGGAAGCTTCTGCAAAGCCAAGGACACTGTCAATAGGACGAAACGCCAGCCTACAGAATGGGAAAAGATTTTCACCAACCCTACAAGTGATAGAGGACTAATCTCTAAGATATATAAAGAGCTCAAGAATCTAGAGCCCAAAACCTTGAATAACCCAATCAAAAAATGGGGTACAGATTTAAAAAGGGAATTCTCAGCAGAGGAACTACGAATGGCTGAAAGGCACCTGAAAATGTGCTCTTCATCTTTAGCCATCAGAGAAATGCAAATCAAAACAACTTTGAGATACCACCTAACACCTGTTAGATTGACTGAGATAAAAGGCACAGATGACAGCCTATGTTGGAGAGGATGCGGAGCAAAGGGAACACTCCTCCATTGTTGGTGGGAGTGTAAGCTTGTTCAGCCACTTTGGAATGCAATATGGCGGTTTCTCAGAAAATTGAGAATCAATCTCTCCAAGGACCCAGCAATACCACTTCTGGGTGTATACCCTAAAGAGGCACATTCACACTCCAAAGGTATTAGCTCCACTATGTTCATTTTACTTTAGGGTTGTATAATAATCCAATGTGTATACAGACCACATTCTTTTTCTTCTCTGATTCTATGGATGCCTAGTTGCTTCCAAAATTGGCTACTGTGACTAAAGCAACACAAAACATGTGTATATATCTTTATTATGTGTATTTGTATTATCCACTAGTGGTATGGATGAATCAAATGATAGCTCTATTTTTAGGTTTTTGTGAGATTTTGATACCGTATTTAAACTTTTATACCACTTCATGACTCTTAAGATGAACTTGGGGGCTTTTCTACATCTCTAGCTCCCTGTTCTTAATGTAGCCACATTGAAAACAGTCTCTTTATGAGTGGTACATGCCATGTTGTGTTTATCTTTCTAGATCTTGGTTACTTCACTCAGGATGATTTTTTTTCTAGTTTTATCCATTTGCCTACAAATTGCGTAATGTCATTGTATTTTTTTAACAACTGAGTAATACTCCATTGTTTAAATGTACCATATTTTCTTTATTCATTCTTTGGTTGAGGGACATATAAGTTGTTTCCAGGTTATGGCATTATGAATAATGCTGCTATGAACATAGTTGAGCAAGTGTCCTTGAGATATGGTTGAGCAACTTTTGAGTATATGCCCAAGAGTGGTGTTTCTGGGTCTTGAAATAAGTTGATTCCCAATTTTCCAAGAAACTGACAATCTAAT
Source organism: Sigmodon hispidus (assembly GCA_004025045.1). Classification (NCBI taxonomy): domain Eukaryota; kingdom Metazoa; phylum Chordata; class Mammalia; order Rodentia; family Cricetidae; genus Sigmodon; species Sigmodon hispidus. The sequence goes on from PVIH01012251.1 coordinate 48,227, forward strand.
TTCCAGAATGGCTGTACCAGTTTACACTCCTACCAGCAGTGAAAGAGTATTTTCCTTACTCCACATCTTCTCCAACAGAAGCCGTCAACAGTATTTTTGATCTTAGCCGTTCTGTCAAATGAAAGACAGTATTTCAGAGTCAATTAATTTGCATTTCTCTGATGGCTAAGTATGTTGAGCAATTCTTTAAATGTCTGTCAGCCATTTGAGATTATTCTGCTGAAAATTTTTGTTTATATCTATAGCCTATTTTTAAAATTGGATTATTTGGTATTTCAATATCTAGTTTCTTAAGTTATTTAAGTATTTTGTAGATCAGCCCCTTGTCAGTTGTAGAATTGGTAAAGATCTTATTCTATGCTATAGGCTGCCATTTTGTCTTATTGACCATTTTCTTTGCCTTCAGAAGCTTTTCAATGTCAAGATTCAAAGCAAAAGATAAGCAGGCTACAATCTACAACCCCAGAGAAGCTATGTAAAAAATAAGAACCTAAGAGACACATACATGGAGTGCCCCTAGTAGGAAAAATAATTAAGATCTTCTGAGTAGACTGGGGAGGTGTTGAAGGGAGAGGATGGGGATTGATAACATACAGGGTCAAGATTACCAAGTTGGAAGAGGAATGGAGAGGGAGAGCCATGGGAGAGATAGCTTGACAGAGGGAGCCATTATGGGTTTAGGGAGAAACCTGGTGCTAGGGAAATTGCCAGGAATCCACAAGGATGACCCCGTTTAGACTCCTAGCAAGAGTGAAGAGGGTACTTGAACTGATTTTCCTCTGTAATCAAATTGGTAACTACCCTAATACTCCTCATAGAGCTTACACCCAGTAAATGATGAAAGTAGATGCAAAGATCCACAGCCAAGCATTGGGCTGAGCTTCTAACATTCTGTTGAAGAGAGAGATGGGGTATCATATGAGCTAGGAGGCTCAAGACCATGATGGGGAAAACCACAGAGACAACTGAACCAAGCTAGTGGAGCTCCTGAACTCTGAACTGACAGCTAGAGAACCTGTATTGAACCAAACTAGGCCCTTTGCATGTGGATGACAGTTGTGTAACTTGATCTGTTTGTGAGGCCCCTGGCAGTGGGACCAGGACTTATCCTGGGTACATGAACTGGTGTTTTGGAGCCCATTCCCTATGGTGGAATGCCTTGCTCAGCCTTGATTCAGGGGGAAGGGGATTAGTCCAGCCTCACCTTGATATGCAAAACTTCATTGACTCCCCAAAGGAGACTTTATACCTACTTTGAGGAATGGCTAGGGAGTGGGGGGAGCAGGTCGGGAGAAGTGAGAGAAGAGGGAACTGAGGTTGATATGTAAAATGAAAACCAAAAGCAATCTCCATATTTGTTTTTCCTATTTAGATGGCTTTTTGGAGACAGGATACATGTTTTAATGCCGTAAGTTCAATAACAGATATTTAGGAAACTATCTTTTCTCCAGTTTTGCTCTGTATGTCTTGATGGCCCTTTGTTTCCATTTAAATTTTAGGGCTACTTGTTCTGCTTCTGTCAAGAGCTATTGTATTTTTCATGGCTATTGCACTGAATGAGTAGATTACTTGGATACTATGGCCCTTTTAACCATGTGAATCTACTAATATATGATCTACTCATCTAAGAAATTCCACTTTCAAGTCTTCCTGGTGTGCTTAATTATTTTACAGTTTTCATTATAAATATATCTCACTTCTTTGCTCAAGTTTATTCTGTAGGCTTTTTATTTTGCTTTTGTGATCTTTTGTGAATGCATTTTCCCCTTAATTGTTTTAAATATTCTCTGTTATTATTCTCTTTCTCACTTGTCTTGGGACTTTTCTGGTTTACTAAGCTATTATATTCTAGTTTTTCCTATTTCTCATTTGTTAACCTATTTTCTAGTGATATTCATCAGTTCTCAAGCTCTTGTGACTATGTGCATTTTCCTCCTCTGTATGCTCTGTATAGGTATATTCTGTGGTATTAGATTAATGGTCTTAGTGTGTGGCAGGTCTTGATTTCTCCTCTAGTTTTAAAGTGTAACCTCATTAAAGACAGTAACTATAGCTTCTGGTTCTTTCATTTCTTCCTGTTTTTTTTTTTTAATTAGTTTATAAATGTTGTGTAACATGTATTGATCAGATTCACCCTCCCTCACCCCCCCAAATCCACCCTCATTTGCTACCTATCCAATTTACTTTTATTTCTTATTTTCTTTAAATCTATGAAGTCCAAATTTTGTTACCTCAATTTGTGCTTTCCATATACACTTGAATGTATGGACATACATTGAAAGTGGAAATGTAGTCAGTTTACCAGGGACTAGATTTTAAAATAAAACTGATTCTGTTCCAGGAGCTATCAGTTGCCAGTAGCTCCTCCACTAGGGGTATGCCTTTGTGCTCACACTAATTCATTTTCTGCACTGGGATTTGGGCTGGCTTAAGGTTTCACAGATTTTGTGCAAGTTGTCATAACCACTAAATTTATATGTAAAATTGCTATGCTCTATCTGGAAAATAATCTTATTCTGCTAAATGGAAACAGTACTGAACTCATTCCCAATGGCTTATAATTATACCATATTTGATGCATTGCTTGACCCTCATCAGTAAAGTCATTTTCCTCAGATGATGATTAACACAGTGGCCGATAACTGGCTAAAGCACAGAGAATAAGAACATGTGGGGCCTAAACGGGGCATCTATTTCACACTCACTTCTCTCAAGGCTCAGGGATCATTATAGAAGTTGGTGGAAAAGAGTATAAAGTCTAGAGGTGGCTATGACTCCAAGTCAGCTATTTTCTTTCACATCTTGAAATCCACCACTGCAAGTTCCCTTGGCTTTATTTTTTTGCTGGCAAGTCTGCTCTTATACTAATGGGTTCTCTTCAAGTGACTTGATCTTTCTCTTTTGTGAGTTTAATCATTCTTTGTTTTATACCTTTAATGTGTAGCATAAAAATTAAAAAGGGATATTTTTAGTCAAGTCTATGTGAGTTTATAAATTTTTTATGTGGATTTGTGTATTTTCTCCATGTTTTTAGAAAGTTTCTATTATTGCTTCATTGAATAAGTTCTCTATGCATTTAGTCTGAAAATTTTAAAAGCTTTTGTGTGTTTTTTTTAAATACCAGAAATTTGTAAATATAAATTCTGATTCATATTCTAGAGGCTTTTAAAGTTGTAACATAATTTTACTTTTTCTTTATTACCATTTGAAGTAATAATTAATTAACCTTTTATCTATACACTGGCTTTCTATTTTTTGTCTGATAACATTTGTTAGTGAGAGACAGGTTTTCCACTTCATTTTTGTAATGAGTTTTAATTTTCTACATTTTTGTTTTCTCCTTTTCCTTGAATCTCTCTGTGTTGAATTTCTCATCTAAACCCTCTGTTGTCTTTCTTATTGTACTCAGTTATTTCTACCCACTTTGAAACAGTTGCTAAATTTCAAAATTAGACCAATAGACTCGTGGTTATTTTTAATTTGAAATTCTGTTATTGAGATTTGTGAGCACTTAACACTAGTTGCAATGCCTTCTTTGATCCTGCTTGTGTTTCTATATGTAATTTGTGTCTGTTGGGGGATGTCTTCTACTTCAGGTGCAGTGAGATTCTCTATAAACAGTATCATTGAGAGGGCTCAGAACTCAGTACAGCTCAGGGATGAGAAGACAGTATAGACTTACTATCTAAAAGGTTGCTGGAAGTGTTTGTATCTCAGTCTGTAAAGTTTTGGGTTTCACTTTCATGGACACGCCTGTAAAACCTACCTGAAGGGAGTGGGAGACATCCCTACTCCTGTGGGGGGGGTCCTTGATTTTGAGACCCACTGTTGAGGACCCAAGAGAGTCCCCATCTGAACTCTGAGGACCTAAGAGGATCCCTGTCTAAACTCTGTGTTTCTACTCATCTCTCATTTGTATGGCAGGGCACTGGGTTTGTGCACCATTGCCTTGTTTGTCTTTATCAGTGTGAATGTTTTAGATCATGAGCCAGGCTAAAAGTCATCTTACTCCCTTAAAAATGTTCTTGGAGATGAAAGTGTGAATACATGGACAATGTGGCCACAGTATGTGTGTTTAATGTTTTGATTTCTGTGTGTCTTTTGTGATTCCAGATAAAACCTGTACATGGCCAGCCTTCAGGGCCACATGGCCAGTGCAAGGGATTCTCAGGTAGCTCTTGCCAGAACTGTGTATGTTATAATTATCTGTTTTCTGTGTTTCATTTTAAGGAGGCAAGCACATGCTAGAAAGGATGAGAAATATGAGTGTCAATATAGCATAATGTTACCTGCCTATCTGGTTCTGTTTTTGGTTGAAAAGTTTTGTTTGTCTTGTTGGGAAGTTTTGTCTGTTTCTCCAGAAAGTTGTATATGCTTGTTTTGTTAGAAAGTTTTGTGCTTTCTGATGTGTTCCTAATTTTATTAAAAGTATAACGCTAAAACAGAAATGGTTTAAATATTTTTTGCTGTCTCTGTTGCCAATAGCAGCCAGTCACCACCCACAGCTGCTGTGACTGCACTTATGGTCAGGAATCAGAACTTATCAAGTATTCAAATGTTTTTAAATGAAGATAATGCTGACAGAAATTTTTAAATATGGTTAAAACCTGTTACAATTAAAACTAGTAACACTGTAAATTGATAATTAGAAATCTATGCATGAGTACATTTAAAAATATGACATGATTCCATTTTGGATTGGACTTTTAGTCAGCTGTTTGCTGGGTTTTCACCGTATTTGCTGAGTTAATAACAGCCTTTTGTCTCCATGCAGCTTGCCTTCCTTACCTGTGCTGGAGGGTGGGACTCCCATGACCTGCCCTGGTGGCTAACCACCAATCCTGACCAAGGGATGACTCCAAAGGTGAAGAGTCACTGCTTATGGTTGCTGAGCCAAAGCGACTGCTGCCTTGATCATTCAGATTCAATGGGTTATCAATATTTTATAAATATTTGTCATCTCTTAGAGAGGTTGATTACACATTATTATTGGTTAAGACAGAGAAAAAAACTCTACAGTGTATGCATGTTTCTGTTCTTGCTTAAAATATTGTAGCCATACAATATCTCCTAGACTACTGAAGGAAACCTCAAGAAAGACTTTGGTAGAAGTTTTTGTGTTGTCCAGGAAATGAGAGAAAAGGCATAAGACTAGAATAATGAAGAGAGAGAAAGGGAAAAGAAAAATTATCTGAAGTAAAGATGCCTAGAAAATCAGAGGGACAGACTAAAGGTGTATAAAATGTTAACCAGAGAGATTAATGGTGAGCACAGGTGGAGAATTCTGCCCTGCTGACACCAGATGAACTTATGTCCACCAGGAAAATCTGGGCACAAGGGGCCATAGGCACCAAACCTTAATCATGGACTACTCAAAGAATGGTGGACTTGGGAATGGGACAGGTAACCCATTCGTTTTCAGTTATTCTAGAGTGCCCCTACCCACTCTTAGAAACCAGTACAGGTATTGATGACAGCTAGCCTATCTGAGGAATATAGACTCCATCAGAAGCCAGCAGCCCCTGAGCCAGAAATTGAGAAATGGTTGCAGAGATTTTCCCTCAGCATGGGCTGAGACTGGGGACATGAAACTAGCAAAGCACAGACCCCAAATATATATGGAAGAGGACCTAGTCAAAGTTCAACAGGACTCAAGGACCCATGTCTCAAGAAGGAGTATTTCTTCTTGAGGTAATAATTCCCCAAATACAGAAGTTATTAACCCTTAGGTTACTGAAGCTGGTTCAGTCAACCTGGAACACTTCACTGTTACTGGTCAGAGGTAAATAAAAGAGTAATAGACATATACCCTACTGTATCAAACCCTTATACTCTCCTTAGTATATTGCTTCTGAGTTGGCAATGGTATTCAGTCCTGGACCTAAAAGATGCCCTCTTTAACTTGCCCCTGGCCCCCAAGAGCTAGCAATATTTTTGCCTTTGACTGGCATGATCCAGAAATCAGAATCAGTGGCAAATTAACTTGGATTAAATGACCCCAAGGGTTCAAGAACTCCCCCACTATCTTTGATGATGCCCTCCACGAGGATCTGAGTGAGTATAGTACCCAAAACCCTGATATAAGTTTGTTGCAATATGTGGATGACCTGTTGGTTACAGCTGCCAATAGAGTAGCCTACAAGAAAAAACTGAGAACTTGCTATGAGCCCTGGGAGACTTAGGCTATTAAGCCTCAGCCAACAAAGCCCAGACAGACCTGCAGATCCATGGGTAATGTACCTAGGGTATGTTCTTGGAGAGAGGCCAGAGATGGCTCTCGGATGCCCACAAGGAGATGGTGTTAAAATACCCACTCCTATGACTGTCAAGCAGGAGAGGGAATTCCTTAGCACAGCAGAGGTCTGCCATCTATGGATCTCTGGATTTACTAAGCTGACTAAGTCAAAACCACGTCTGACTTCACAGGGACAGAGGAAAAACAGAAGGAGTTTGATGCCCTGAAGCAGAAAGTCTTAGAGGACCCAGCCCTTGGACTGCCTTATATAAACAAACCTTTTTATTTGTTTAATAGAGCACTCACTCAGATCATAGAGCCTATGGTGTATCTATCCAAGAAGTTGGATCCCATTACTGCAGAATGACCCCCCTCCCTATGTTTCATAGCTGCAGTGGCAATGATGGTCAACGACACTGACAAACTAACTCTGGGGGTAAAACTTAACTGTTGCCACCCCACATGCTCTGGAGATAGTCCTTAATGGCCACCCAACTGCTGACTGAGCAATGCCAGGATGACTCATTAGCAAGCCTTACTTCTCATCCCCACAAGAATAACATTCCAGGTGCCTGTGACCCTTAACCCAGCCACACTGCTGCCAGACCTTGACTTCAAGCCCATTGCATCTGCCTGGACATGCTAGACTCACCGTTGCCAGATGCAAAGGAAACCTGGTTTATGGATGGCAGCAGTTATGTGCGTAATGTATGCAGGGACCACCTGCATGTCAGATATTTGCTTAGGAAATGTCTACTCCTACTCAAGGTCTATGCGGTCTTAAGAATGTGTGTCCAGAGTGTGGCAACATGAAACTGCTCACCCACAATCTCCAAGTGGAGTGAGCGGCGCTTGTACAGGCAGCTGACACCTTAAACCTGGCCGAGGTACCCAAAGAGCCGACTGAAGGCTATGAGCACGACAAGACATTTTTGAGGAAGATGCACCACGTGTTGCTTGAGGTTGATGTTCTGGAGGGCACCCTGCAGTGCCCAGAATTTGGCCATCTTTTCCCCATCAGCCGTGGGATCCCCAATATGCTGCTGAATGACGAGGAGACTGAGACAAAAATTTACTAGCCACCGCTTCAGCATTTTGTGACGTGTGTGTATATTAGTTGTAGTCTGCTAACTAGATCTCATTTGTGACCCCCATGCTCCCCCAATGACTCACCAAACACCATGTACTTGAGCTCCATAGTATATTTTTTTTTCTCATTAAAGGTTTCCAGACTCCTTGTCTTAGCTAAATTTGTTAACTTTAAGATATTTGGAAAAGAATTCCAAATAAGTATAGCTTAAGTTTTTCCCATCTGTCTGTTCCTAAGGATGATAATTTTCTCTCCTGGTTTGGGGACTCCTGCCATTTCCAGTTGTTAAGACTGGGCCCAACATTTACAAATATGTACATAAATTCTAACTTTTGTTCTGAGTTTTTAATGTGTCTCAATAGATTTTCACTTGGCTGGCATATACAACTTGTCCAGGAATAGGAGCTCTGGAGCTGCAGAGAGCTTGTGTGGACCAGGCCAACTGACATGGGTTGTTTTCTATCTCCACAACTGGGTTAGACAACTATATGCCTTGACAGATGCCCTATAGCTTAGCCCTTTACTGGCCTTTCAGCCTTTTTGGACCCTGATAACAATACCCCAATGTCAGCTTGAAGCAGTTATGAAAGCAAAATGTCACCTTTTATTCTTGGCCCATAACAGGTTAAAATGCTAAAGTTTTTAAAAACAAACAAACAAACAAAAAACTTCTTTTGAATAGGAGACAAATCTTCGTGGAGGCCATAAGGTACCTATAGCCTGGAGTTTAGCTTTGGAAGCCTCCTGTGGGCTGTAGGACCCCAGAGTTCTGAGCTGCTCCTGTCTCAAATTATCTTGTCTTGAGAAGTCAGGGAAATAACTGACCCCTGGCTACTCACACTGCTTACTCAGGTTACATGTCTGAGGAAGATAGTTCCTCTGAAAGGTGCATACCTGCTAGGTTCTAGAAACCCATGGTCAGGTCTCTATCAGAAAAGGGGTTCTTGGGGACACCGAAGCTGTGGGCCCAGGGGGATCCATCTGTAGATCTGGTGGACCTCACCAGAGAGGTACCCAGAGGCCAGGGACCTGCTGGGCTTGGCCCTGGGCCCCATCTGCCCTTTTCTGGGAAGAGGGGAAAGACTGGAAATCTAGCAAATATTCCTTCCCTCCTAGTTCGTGTCAGAGAGTAAATAGCCTTGCAGTTGTACACAGTTGGGGTGAGTGAGGAGAGCAGGACAATGCTGGGGTGATATCTGATTGGCTTACCAGAAAGTGGAATTGGGAGCATGGACTGAGAAGTAGACATAATAGTGCCCTGTTCGAAGCCAGGTCCATGATGATTGACTTACTGATTTGTTTTCCAGCAACTCTATGCAATCTTTGGCTTTGCAGAACCAGTACTGTGGGAATATTCTAGTTTGCAGAGACACAGCATCCCCACACTTAACTAAAGATTAGTTGAATAATAGTGGGCGGATGTGTTAGCCCCTTTTCCGTGGAGCTAGAATACCAGTGTGAGGGATCTGCCAGGACGAGGCAATGACAGTGTTGAAGTCTTGAGGTGGAGTACAGATTCAGCCACAGGGTGTCAGCACTAGGTGCTCCCCAACCTCACCCCTACCTGCCTCTGAGGGCCATGCCTAGGAGTTAGCCCTAGATTCTATGATATCACTAGCTCCAATGAGACCTTGCAGGTCAGTTTGGCCCTGCAAGTGTGGGCACATGATCTGGTGCAAAGGAGGTGGAGTATGACTATCCTCTAGATGAACAAGCCTTGACAGCTCTGAGATAGCTGGAACCAGGTAACTAGATCTAAAGTTGGGGGTCCAGGAACTGGTGTTAGCTCAGGAGATCAGGGACTTGGTTGCTGCCCTCATGGAGCTAATATTGTAATGATCCTGGCAGGATGGAAATACTCTTTTTCCTGACCATCACCTTTTTGACACTGTGTCATAAATAGACTACTCTATGAGAGAGTGATTAGAGGCAGTGAAAGAGACACTAACAAGCCAGGGCTAACTGTCTGGAACCCATGATTGGGTTCTATTAGGCTCATGAGAAGGGGGAAATGAAGAACCAGAAAGTTCTGCCAAGCTACAAAGTACAAACAGGAGAGGTAGCCTAGGGGCTGGCTGATAACAGTTAATTAACCATGGAATATCTCAGTACTAGAGATAGCCTGGGATGTACTCTAAAGAAAAGAGCTTGAAAAACAGCAGGCTAAGATAACAGAGGAATTCTAGAAAGTCCCCCAAATGAGCTAATCAGGATTACACCTGTACTAAGATCCCTAATTGATGTATAACCTTATGACTTTTGCCTTTAAAAACCCAGATTGCAGAGTGGCAGGGACCTTCTCCAGCCACTGCCACACCTGTGAGCCAGACTGAGGTCCTTGTTGTGACTCATATTTTTCAATAAATCTTGCTTTTACATTTCAGAGAGTTCGCATTTCTGGTGGTCTATTTGGGGCTCTTGCAACCAGGGCACAAGAGTTATCAAAGTGGCTATTGAAGAGAGTAAACTTAGTTGAAGAAACCCCATTTTGTATTCTAGAAGGCATTTTGTACTACAGAGGTAAAATAGACTTTAGTTTCACACTCTTGGCAGGGGCTTTCCCAGTTCCAAGAAAGAATAAACTAAGCAAGCACTATCTAAGGACAGCTAGATGACTCAACTCTAAGGCAGTAAAATGGCCATCCCACTCAGGTGAGGTCTAGGAATGTTAAACTGTAAAAAGTCCCTAAACTCCAGCCAATCAGCAGTACACTTGCACCCTTGAACTCAAGTAACCCTGCTTTGTGTTTTTTGCCTATAAAAATCTTATATAATTTGGGGTGCTCAGCTCTTTCTTGCACCCCATATTGGGTGCAGGTGCAGGGGACATGCTCCCTGCCTGGCTTGTATCATGCTGACAGTAAACCTTGCTATTGTGTTTTAGACATTTCTGTTTCCGGTCGTCTTTCTGGGGAATCAACCTTTGGGCATTACATTTATGGTAAGAGGATAATAGAGGGAAGAAAAGAACAGAAATAGAAAAGAAAAAAAAATATAAGCATAGATGTGGGGAAAATGAAATAACACACAATAAAAAATCTACAACAGAGCAACAAAAAAATATTAATTTTTCTTTTTCCTGGGGACCTAGATATTTCACTTTCATAGGCATCTAGTTATAGAGTACATTAGGTATGAAGTGATTTATTCAGTTTCAGAAACACTCAGCATTTCAAAATGACTAGATATTATGGATACTAAATTCTGTCCTTCCTTGTCTATGAATACAAGGTGAGGCATAACCATGTCCCCTGCTGGGATATAGTGACTGTGTGGTCACTAGAGGGTAAATTTGAGGCCAAACTAGTACTTGTCTGTTCACATAAAAGGTGCCTGAGACAGAATGTTTAAGCAGTAGCAGCACTTATCTTCTAAACACGTTTACCTCAATATGGGCAGATGGCTAGAAAAAACCCAACAACATCAGGGCTGTGATGACCCACAGGCTCTGGTGGGGGGGGGGTCTAACCTTTTTACTTATCACTCCTCAAGAATTCATACACCCATGATGTGACTTTTTCTTAGATTTAAGACCGAAGACTTTAAAAAGAAGCTATTTCTCTCTGTTCCATAATGCACACTATGTTTTGTACCTCATGGATTTACATGTGCGAATTTGTGTCTAATAGTTACATGGACCTATACTACTCAGTGTAGAGAGTGAAGAGGAGAGAGCCTTGTATCTTGAGGATAAAGAAATGGCAGTAAGTTCAGTCAGTAAGATTCCTTTGAAGGTATCACCCTCATATGGTTCCCACAATTAAGCTAGAAAACTCAGTGACTCTCATTTATCCCAGCTTGCCATGTCAATGGTAGAACTCCTTCTTCACACTATAATATTTACAAAGCATCCATTTGCAAGTATAAAGTCTTTGGGACATTTTGTTTCTGATAGTAAATGCTGTGACTTAGTCATGTGTCCCCCAAAGAGACCACCAAAGATTGCTTCAAAATGCAAAAGCAATCCCTCCTCCCCATCCCCTCCCCCAAAAGAGCAACAAGTCCCAAGATGGATCAGCTCAGCATCCACTCCAGGCAAGTCCAATTTTCTCATCCTAATGTCAAGACTGGGTTAGGTGTTCCTCTGGAGGGAATGGGCTCAGAAGAGCTTTTAAAGGCAAGAATCATAAGGTTATACATCAATTAGGGGTCTTAGTAATGATACAATTAGCTTTTTAGCTGGGGAGTTTCCAGAACTCCTCTGTAATCTGAGCTGGGTGTCTACCAAACCTTCCCTAGATCTCCTGGGTGGGGACATTCCATGACTGTCAGCTGGCCCCAGGCTACCTCTCCAGTTTGTACTTTTTGGCCTGTTTTACACTGAAACTTGAGGTTCAAAAATGGAGGTGCTTCTCTCGTTCTTCAGAATGTGTTTAACAAATGCTATCTACACATTTCTCTCTCCTCAGCATTCCTGAGAAAGGAAGCATTTTAACTCTATCCTTTGATTATGGCCTTGCAGACATTTCAGTCTTAAAAGGTAAATGTTAATTGCCAATGCTGAATTGAATTTCAACTAAGGTTGGTGACCTTTCCTTTTATGAATTTTAATATTGATTGGTTCAATCTAATTTACTAACAATGTAGAGAGGGTGCAGGCATTGCACGTATAGTCAGTAGCATTTGATGTTACAGGAAGTAAGTCTGTTGATGCTGTTCTTTTCACTTTCTGAAAGGCTTCCATTTATATCTGACTTGTTCATTCCAAGCAAAATATGTACAGAGAAATGTCTATTAAAATAGATTCTTAAGCTACTATTTCTGAGATCAAGTCACAAAAAATATATCATACAGTGCTTATGAAGAGTCTAAGAGAGTATGGCTTGTTGATGTGAACCAAGGCAGTTTGTGCCTGGCAGCTGGTGAAAAAGTATCTGGAAGGTAATTTACACATAAATGAACAGTTTTCTTCAATATTGCATGCTCCAGCTTTAGAAGAATAGGAGACTGCTACACCCTTGCTAACTCTGTAAAAACTAGCAGTTTTATTTATTTTCAATGCAATGATCACAAATTTACAAGTCAGAGGATTTTTGTTGGTGACTGCTGTAAGTTCACCAGTGTAGAGAAAAGAAGTAGCAACTTTAAGGAGAAGTGAGCCACAAAAGTTCTTGTTTAGGCCTTAGAGTGCAGATCACTCCCTTCCTGTATCCAGCTTTACCTCATTGAGCAAAACACCCTAAGTTCTATAAAGTGAATGGAGGGTATAGTTTTTAACCTTTAAAAATTACAATATTCAGTTGGAACAGAGGATTTTTCTGTTGTTTTAATTAATAGATAGTTTGCCTGTCTATAGCGTTTTACAATTCTCTCAGTAGTGTTTTTAGCTTTTATCCAAGATGGAGGGCTCCTGCAAACCAAAAAGATAAGGTTGAGAAACTACATACACAGACAGGAGCAAAACATATTGATTTAAAAAGTATTCAGTGTGGAGCTAGGCTCAGTGGTTAAGACAACTGGCTGCAGAAGTCTTAAGTCAATTCCCAGTCACCACATTATGGATCATAACATAATGGGTTTGGATGTTTTCTTCTTGTAAGCAAGTTTAGCCAATGTATACATGTAGACAAAGTTCTCATATACATAAAATACATAAACACGTATTTAAAAAATTTAATGTTGTGTGTTGGAGCACAATAACCAAGATTTTTGAAGTAGGAGAGATGGGTTTGGATCAACTCTGGCCACAGGATGGGAGAGTGCAAATTTATATGGCTAACTAAGGATAAAGGTGGAGGTCAAAGGATGGTGGATTACTGAGAACAAATGAAGTGTGCCTAACAGCATTCTTGCCTGAAGACAAAGCAAAGTAATCAGTTATCATCTGACAAATAATGAAGGACAAACGTCCAATCATGTGCAGAGAGACTATGTGGAAGGGGGGTTTCTGAACAGACTTAGCAGGGTTCTTTGCTAAAACAGTTTTATAACACTGCACAGATGGTTTAGCAGAAGGTTCAGAAAACTGACTCACATTTGGACAAGTAAACAATCTATGTCACTGTCCATTTCTGCTTTGTTTGTGCAGTTTTATTAAGGAAAAGGAGACTGTGGGAATGGATTTGAACCTGACACACTGAGATCCAATTGAATTAAACATTTTGACTTTGGACGTTGGTTCTCAATGAGCCTGGCATTGCCCCTACTATGTCAGGCTGCTTCCCATAGAGAACACATGGCTCCAAAAGGCTGTATTTCTTTGTGTCAATCAAACTTTTTCAAGTAACTTATAGGGGGATCTGAGAGCCACAGATGCAGCAGATGGAAGGTCAGTGTGTGTGTGTGTGTGTGTGTGTGTGTGTGTGTGTTGGGGAAAGTTCTGGTGCACACTTGTTAGAGTCTGTGCTCAAGATGAGCTAAACAAAATTAGAGAACTGGCAAGAAATGAAATGCTAAAAGGACAAACTGAATAGGTAAGAGGGACTTTAGTAAAAACTACTTTGAGGGCAAGAGACCAGGGGATTTTCAAATGCTGGAATGAGTTGATGACAAATTACTGAAGAACTTTAGCATAGAGCCTGGTGACTGACTAGACCAGGTGGTAGAGTTAGGTTCCCTCTTATCCTCCTCAAACTGAGAGACAGGGACCCTAGCTCTTCTCCTAGTTACTTCTTCAAAAAATTGTTCCCAGTCTGACAGCACTATCACTGGGGTGTAGAAGATTTATTTATAGCTCAAAGGGACAAAGAAAAATTTTATAGTTTTGTTTTACCAAGTAAATGCACTAAGGAAAGAAAGATCAAGAGTTCAGTATGATGAAGGTGTCTGTATAAAGTTTTGTTAAACTAAGGATTGCATCTAATATGTGTTGGTTAGACAGTCAAGGATACAATATGCTCAATATTTGTGTGCATGTGTGTGTCTCTTCTTTTCTGCTCCTATGTTTGGTACCTTTCCCCTACCTCTCTTTTTCTCTCCTCATCTTTGTCTTTGTTTTTTCCATGACACAAAGTCTTGATCATATCTTTAAATCTGGATGACTGGATAATGGCTACTTGAAAGAACATCAAATTATCATATTAATCATAGATTGATCAATAAATAGTTGAGCGTGGTGAAATGTATTTAGCATAACAATAAATATAATTGAGCTTATCATTTAAAAGATAATTAAGATATTTTGTGGAAAGGAATAAAATCACTATTAGTTGCATGAATATCAAATGCCCTCTATAATATGGATTGAAGTAAAACATTGTCATATGAACTTTTACTGAAGGAATGCTGGCAAATGTCCACTCTTCCCAGAGGGGCACCAGCAATGGGCCAAAGTAACAACTGTACCGAAGTCCAAATAAACCAATGAATTTTATTGAGTTTTACTTACAGGAGTATGGGCAAGTGTTTATTCACATGAGCAGCTTCATCACCAAAAAGTCTCATCCCAGCTTGGATATTGATGGATTCTCCACTTCAGTCAAACTTCCACACTCAATATACTCTAGCACTTCCCACCTACCACTTGTGGTGAGGATGGAATTACATACAGATGACAGGGAGGTCCAGGAAGCAGATGCAGGAATGTCAGCTAGAAGTGTGTCCAATGACCATCCCACCCCTCTTTCTATGCTGGAATGTCAATCAGACCAGTATGAGTGTGCTGTGGGATTATGCTCCTGTACTTTGTAATCATTTGTCTCTTCTACTGGTTTAATAAAATGTTGATTGGCCAGAAGGGAGGCAGGAAGTATGACTGGGGCTACCAGAAAAAGAAAAGTCTGCAAAGTGGAAGAGCAGAGCATAGACAAGCAGACACAGAGGAAAGAAGATGAAAATTCTCTGAGAAAAGGTACAAAGCCATGTGGCAAATCATGGGTTAGTTTTAAGAGTAAAAGTTAGCAAGTAATATGTCTGATCCATAGACCAAACAGCTTATAATTAATATAAGACTTTGTGTGATTATTTGGGACTTGTGGTCTAAATCTCAGGACTAGGCAGAGCCAGAAACTCATATTACATTGGTGGCATGTAATGAAGATGTTAATAATTAATGTACTCAGAGGGAAGAATTTGACAACAAATGTGCGAGACAGTTAGATTATACAATGGTTGTAAAACATAGTATATTTAAAAATGATATTTTCCTAAATAAAAAAATAGAATATTTGAATTTTCTGTTAAGTTAATATAAAAGACTAAAATAGGGACCGGGTACTGTCTGCAGAGTGAGTCCCAGCGAACTTTGTAGCAGGCAAAGATAAAGTCTGCCTGTCACCATACCCACAGCTGCTGCTGAGGGAATTTGCACAGCTACCCACCTCCACCTCCAACTGAGGGAACAGATAACGACTGGGGTCCCTGAAGGACAGACTCAGACCCCACCCAGAAGGGTGACAGGAGGCACACAAGCCCGAGTGCCACAACTGACCAGGAGCCACCTAATCTTGAACCACTGAAGCCATGGGCAAACGTCAGTGCAAAAACTTACATAATAATTCAAAGTACAACAAGGTAACTCCAGAAGAAAGCGGCGATCTTACAAATACAAGACCTGAATTGGGCAATGAAGAAGAAACAGAAGGAAACAACACCAAAAATTCCTTTTTGGTGATCATCAAAGCTCTCAAAGAAGATATGAAAAATAGCCTTAAAGAAATAGAAGAAAATACAAACAAAAAATTGGAAGAGATGAACAAATCTATGAAAGAAACATGCCAGGAACTAAAAGCTGAAATAGAATCAATAAAAAAGGCACAAAATGAGGCAAAGATGGAAATAGAAAATCTGAAGAAAAAAGCTGGAACCATAGATACAAGCATAACAAACAGAGTTCAAGAGATGGAAGATAGAATCTCTGAAGTGGAAGACTCAGTAGCTCAAATAGATATATCAGTCAAAGAAAATAGTAAAACTAAAAAAGCCATAACTCAAAATGTTCAGGAAATCTGGGACACCATGAAAAGACCTAATTTGAGAATAATAG
>PVIH01012252.1:0-64469 GCA_004025045.1 Sigmodon hispidus
GTGCCTTCTGCCCCTCGTGGGAAAGTGCTCTCTTAAACATAAACTATTCCTCTTTTGCCATAAGCAAACTCCCTATTTGGCTTGGCCTTGAGTTGTGGCTTGCTATCGCGAATGTGGACCTATGAGCAGTACCTACGTGGTATATTTTGGTTTTGAAGCCCTGAGAGCTTTTAAGCTATTGAGCGGGGTCTCCCCGTAGCAGTAGTAGGGGGGTAGCAGTAGTAGGAAAATAGAAGCTTCTGTAAAATGCCCGAATAAACCATAGAAGGAAGAAGCCTGGGTCTTGTGCCGTCCTTGCAGGCAGGGTCGCGCATGAGAGAACTGGAACTACAGACAGTTGTTAGCTGCCATGTGGGTGCTGGGAATGGAACCTGGGTCCTCTGGAAGAGCAGACGATGCTCTTAACCGCTGAGCCATCTCTCCAGCCCCCAGAGTCTCTCTTTTTGCTTTTAATGCTATGCTGCACATTTGAGCTCTGGCTAAGTCTCCTGCCTCTGCCTTCCATCTTGCCATAGCAGCGCTTAGCTTAGTCATAAGCTTCTCTATCTAAACCATTGGTTTCAGGAATTGAACTCAGGCCATCAGGTTTGGGTCTCTGACACCTCACCGGCCCTAGAATACACTCTCTTATGTGCATATGTTCCTCTGTGTGTTTGTGTATGCACGTGCACACATGTGCACATGCCTACGGAGATCAAAGGTGGATGTCAAATGTCTTCCTTGATTGTTCTTTACCTTCACAGTTTTGAAACACTGACCTTGGAATTGACTAATTCGGCTCTAGAGGTCCTTCTCCCTGAAGTTCTCTAAAGGTAGTTGTGCCAAGTCTGGCTTTTTATGTGGATGCTGGGACCTGAACTCAGGTTGGGCTTGTGCAGTAGACACTTTATCTAAGGAGCTGTTTCCCAACACATCAGTACACTGCTCTTAAGGGTTAGCATGTTTTACTTTTTGTGTCTGGTTGTGCTAATACAGTACCACAGACTATACCAGAAAATAGTAAACTAAATGAGTGATTCTATTTGGGGGGGTGTTGAGACAGGGTTTCTCTGTGGAACACCTCTGACTGTCCCAGAACTTATTTTGTAGATCAGGCTGGTCTCAAACATATAGAGATCTCCCTGTCTCTACCTCTCTCAGAGAGCTGGGATTAAAGGCGTGGTCCACTACCACCTGGATAAAAGTGATTCTTGACCAGAGGCCTTTGGGTTAGCACAGCTGGTGTGTTGTGTGTGCTCCCAGCATCAAGTGGGTCTTTTTGCAATGCGTGGAAAGTGTGGAAGGAGAGCTCCCTTCCACAGAGTTAGGCAGCCCCAAACACCAACAGTTCCATGGTTGAGAAACTCCAAGTTAAATAAACAGAATAAAGATTATCCAGAATATTCAAAAGGAAAAACTTTCTTTTTTCTCAGGCAATACTTTCATTTTGTAAAGACAATGCCAATCCACATCTCCCTACATCTTTTATTATTTTCTATTTCTTCTTCTTCCTCCTTCTCTTTTTTTTAATATCAAAAAACAGCTTTCATTGAAGAAAAAATTCTCTTGGTTCTACAAGACTAGGTTCTGGGACCACTTCCATCTTTCCTAGTGGCGTCTCTTGTCACTTCACTGGCTTCTCATAGTCTATCGTCTGTAAGGGAGGAATTTCCTACAAGTTTGACTGCTGATCCTCAGACTCCTTGGCTGTCACTACAATGGTGACAGTCTAGTATTAGAACCATCAAATGTCATCTCTATGCACCTGGCTCTCAGGACTCCTCAGTCTATTTGGATGTTATCCTAAAACCTGTCCATCTTATATCCAATGCCTGCCTCTTCCTAAGGCCCTGTCATCTTCAGTCAGCCAAGACTGAACCCCCAAACAGACATTTAATACAGGGTGAGTCCCACATTAATACTTGTTGGTTTTGCCTGAAATGGCCACACTCAACCAGCATTGTTCAAAAGCCTTATTATACAATTAGTAAGAATAAGTCCCTGAGTCATTGTCTAGACTTTTTTTTTTTTTTTTTTTTTTTTTTTTTTTTTTTTTTTTTTTTTTTTTTTTTTTTTTTTTTTTTTTTTTTTTTTTTTTTTTTTTTTTTTTTTTTTTTTTTTTTTTTTTTTTTTTTTTTTTTTTTTTTTTTTTTTTTTTTTTTTTTTTTTTTTTTTTTTTTTTTGCTTCATTCTAAACATCTACCATTCTTCATCTGAGGACAATCTGCATGTTGGACCATGTAGAACATGAGAAGTTTTTTAGTGTTCCCCCCACACATACCCTGGATTAGGACTGCAGGAAGCAAGATGTAAAAGTTTGAGAGTTAAGTGTATCTAGTGCCTGAAAAAACAATTTTGTTATTTTAATCCTTCTTCCCTGTATTCTTCGATGCCAGCAGTTGGTGTCAGTGACCTTTTGTACTGGTAGCTCTGAATTCTGAAGGCACAAATGGATTTCTTTCATTTTAACCCTGTCCAAAGGTTGAAAAGCCATTTCTTTTCCTACTTATCACAAAGGGTAGTGTGCCATAAGATGTGACATCAACACTTTTCAGAGGAATCAGTATCCCAGAATGTTCTGTCTAGTCCAAGAACAGGCCACATGCCTCTGTGCGTTTCGTGTTCTGTGCTCATTCCCCGTGCTGTTTTCCAGAGCCAAGAGAATAGTTGTTTATTACTTCGTGAATGTCTCTCAGCAGAGAGAGCACCATGCTCCTTGCTATCCCCACCCTGGGAACAGAAGGCAGTCTGAACTGCCAGTCCTCTGAAACCTTGACCAGAACCCTCAGGCTTCAGGGGGTATGAGTGTCTCTGGAGATGCTGCTGACATGGATGGTGGGTCACTTCCCTAAAATATATGAAGAAGAGCTCAGGAAGAGTATAAAATAATGTCCTCCTGATCTAAGGGACTGCGGAAACACATTTCTCCTGCAGTAAGAGATTAAGTTCTGAGATCCTGAAGATCCCCACTGACATGTTTAATAAAGTAAGAAGAACAAGACAAAAAAAAAAAAACAACCCAGAACAAAGTGTAATCATATTAATTTCCTTTCTTTTCAGATCTCTTAAAAATCAAATGCTTGAGCGGGAGAAATAACAGCATAGTAATAAAGTAATAGAAATAAGCTAATTATTTTTGAGCAACTCATTTATTTCTGACACTTGGCAATATGGACAATGATAATTTTACCAATATAACCACAGCATATATTTCCACGTACTTACAGTGTTCTCAGTGCTCATGACTTTTGCTAATTCCTTATCCTTACAGTAATTTCAAGAGGTAAATGTTACTTGGGAAGCAACCGCAATGTGAAATTTTGAAATCCAAAATGTTCCATCATTGGGAACTATCAAATAATGTGTGGCAATGACTGGTGAGCATCTCAGAGTTTCTGGGTACTGACAATTGCCACAAGTGGAAAATCCCATATGCAGACTCCCATGCTGGGTCATGACCAAAACAAAATATAGAGCACAATAGCACAGCAGTCATTCATTGCTGGAGTCAAAGGATGTTTACATAAGATGCTTGCTTAGAAATACTGTATGATATTATTTTTAGACTAAGTGTATTGGGCACCAATGACATAGAAATAAATTTTGTGTTTAGTCTTGGCTTCTATGCACAAGCTACCTCATTATAAATATGCAAATGTATACAAATCTTATATCCAAAGCGTGTCTCAAGGATTTTGGCTAAAGGCTTCCCATCCTGCATCACCACCTCCATTTCATGGACTCAGATATGTTTATTAACTTCCTACAAGGTGAAGAGGTAGATCTAGGAAATAAGCCAAGGGTGGCTGTATTAGAAAAACCATGCTCTGTGGTTTCTAATAGCAGACTTCCTTAATCCACTTAACCAAGTAGCTGAGCGTGGTGACAATGATTCCCTTTATAGGTGTACATTTATGGCTCAGCATTGTTAGGTGACTTCCTCAAGTCTCTCTGCTGGTGTTTGGCAGAGTCTTGACCACCAGGTGCAGGCTACTTCCCCATCTGGTTTTTTGAAGAGCCAAGAATCAAAGCTGAAGGTTCTTTATTAACTCCGGACGTTTGACCTCAGCAAAGGAAAGAGCCCCAAAGGAGCCATTCCTTTGGATTAACCAAGATAAAAACGTTTAATTAGCTGCTAATCACACCCAGCCATAGGCAAGCCAAACAAAAGCTGACAAAACTCTCGGCAAACCACATCATTGGCATCATTGCTAATGTGGGGAGTTATTAATATGAGGTGGTGCTTGGCTGCCTCAGTAGACGTGACCCCACACGATTCTTCTTCCTAATCTCTGGATAAAAGTTAAATGCTTTAACAGGAGTGCATTTGGGTATAATTATATAGCACCCCATCTGCCTCATGGAAATTATTGTATTCAGCGATACATGATTTTTCATAGGCCATAAGCAGAAGAGGTCCTATTATTTGCCACTTTCTTATTGGGCATTAGGCTCAGCTTCATGTTCAGCAAGCTATGCTGTAAAACTGAAATCACTTTGAAACCGCGCCTGGCGTGTGCATGATCATTAGATCAGCAAGTCGTGATGATGGCAAAGAATAATCAAGTGTTGGAAGATGTTATTCTACAATCAGTTCTTCTCTTCCCACAATTCAGAAAGCCGAAGGGTCCTTTCCCTTTCTTGGGACACTGGCAAGACTGCAGTGAGCTGACAGTTTCATGCATTTTGGGCTACTTAAATGTCCATCACAGGCTCTACATGCTGTATCCCCAAAGTGCTGGAACATGACCGCTCCCCCTTCTGAGCCTAGGGGGAACCTCTGGCTCCTTTTGTAGAGGCTTAATACAGGTTTAGAATTGAAACAGCCACATGATCTATTTTTAATTCTGGACCTCACAGGGATAAGTGGAGGCAATATGTTGCCTGGATACTAAGCATGTGATACTTTGGGAAAGAGAGAGCCACAAAACAGCACAAAGACTTAGTTATTTCCATAGCTGGCCCAGGTATGTTAACACAAAGGAGAGTGGATGTCAGCTTTCATTTATGTGATGAATTGTGGTTCTCAAAGCTCTGTTTGTAGCAGTGCTGGAGACTGAGCACAGTGCCTTGCTCATGTTAGGCAAGAGCTCTGCCACTGAACTACATGACTGGCCCTAAAAGCACCATCTTTTAATGGCTGCATTTGATATCAGAGCTGTCAGATGGCCAGGGATGTATAATGTCCATTGCATTGATATACTGAATCTAGGAATCAACTTGATCTAAATCTCATGGCTAGTACTACATGCTACATCAAGGAATGAGTCCCCAATCTCTTAGAAGGTTCCCAGGTCAGTGTCCTGATATCTGTCAAACCTGAGTTTACACATTTGCTTAAGATGTAACTTTTTTCTGCTGAAGTTGGAGCTGAATGGTGCCAGAAAGCACTTAACCAATGAAATAATAATGTGCATCCTAACAGTAAGACAAAATGCCTACAGAGGCCCACATTAGGAAAGAAATGATCCCAACTACAGCAAGGGCTTAGTGACCTTACACTTGCCACAGGAAACTGTTTTCCACAAAGCATTGTCTATAAAATTGGATCACTTAATATGCCACCTGATGTCACGGGCTTTGAAAGGAAGTATTGAAACATTTCATATCAACAGCAGTGCCCCCCCACAAAGGCTAGCTAAACTAATTATGGTATTATAGCTTGGATAAGTGTTGCTAGAGAGATTTGCTTTAAATGTACAAATGTGGTCATGTTATTACTTTACTTGAAACCTCTGAATAGGTCCTCAGCAACCTCACTCTAGAATCAAGTTCAAACTTCAGACAGCTTGACTCTGGAAGCCACCTTTTCATTTGATTCTCTCTCTATTCTGCTTCTTGATATCTATATGCAATATAAAAGAGATGGTACAGCCCAGTCTGTCTTTGAGTAAGCTGATATCTAGAAAGTTTACTGACAAGGTCTCTTATTTTCCCAGGCCATAGAAAGCAGTTATAGCATCCCTTTGTGTAAGATGGCAATCTGTGTTGGGGCAAGAAGATTTCTACTACCTTCTCTTCTATAGTTCAAGTTTAGCTGGTGTGGATCAGTTAGCAAGTCACATCACAGAAGACCAATAGGCTTTGTGTTTACCACTGTCAGAATATTCTCTTCAGCGACATGTTAGTGTCCTAAACAGCATCTTTATACTTAACTAAATGATATTATGGACTTACATGTGGTAGGAAAAGGTCCCATTAGTGGGTCAGGGAAGTACATTTTGAAGATTAGAGGAAGCAAATTATAGAGACCTGAAAGGAAACCACTGTGGGCAACAGGTAGAAAGTTGGTGTTGAGGGCTGGAAAGACTGGACAGATGTAGACCTGATCCCTTGAAGACATTCTAAGGGTTTTATAGGTTTCTGTTCAACAGATGGCAAAAAACTAGTGAAGGATTTTATGTGAGGAGGTTGCATCTAATTTGAAAGGCTCACTGGATGTTGTGTGGGGAACAGATTGGAGGGATGGTAGGGGGTCAAGTGATTAGGAGGCAAGTGCCTGCTTCATATGGAGATGGTAACGGCGGAGAGAAGGTCAATGAGCAAGATGGACCGAAGATTCAAATGTAAGAGAGATATTTGTCAGAAGGCAGAGCTTGCTGAGAGCTAGAAACGAGGAAGAGGAAAACCAACAGCACCCAAGGACACTTCTTGATCAGTTCTGAGAAGTGAGGTTGCTTTTCCTAATCTGGGGAGGGAAGAGGGAAATAGGAAATGCATTGTGGGAGAAGATGAAGAGTCCTGTTTGAAATGAAAGCAGGCTAGGTGATCAGAGCAGAAGTTTGACCTGGTGTTGGCCAAAGATTCATTACATTGGTGGTACTGAAACCCAGGGGCGGGAGTTGGGGAGGTAAGCAAAACTAGGGAGCAACAGAGAAGGGCCCCCAAATTAGCAACCCTTAGGGCAGCGGGATGAAGCCTTAAGAAAAGGTGACTTTAGGTAATGGGGAAAGGATTTTGAAGGAAAAGGGACCACCACAGAGGCTCTTTCATTCCACACATGAATGAGGGAATATCAAAAACCTGAGTTAAATTCTCCTTGTTCTCATTCAAGTCAGGGATTCCCACCTAAACCTCAATCTGAATTAAGAATATTTGCAAAGTGATTGCATGTAATTAAGCCATTGGCAAACACACACACACAAAGGTTCTGCAATGTAGAGAAATAAAATGTTACATTATGTATAAGTAGTAGCATGTAAAACAAACCTAGTGAAATTTGGAGATGCAAACCCCACAAGCACGCATACACATACACACACACACACACACACACACACACACACACAGAGGAGACGAAAGAAGGAGAGCTAAATGGATGTTGTCTATGTACTGTGGAGTAGGTCTGGATTTGTTTCTCTCTCTTCTTTTAAAGGTTCACGATGATATTAACCCATGAAACTATTAAGATTTTTAAGACGTGCTATTGCAATGACTGAGCTGTGTCTCACATTCTTTTTCTAAATGTCTTCTGGTATAGATGGAATCCACCTTTGCTCAGTTGAAATTCACAGCAGCTCTAGGCTCTGTCTATCTGTTGACTCAGAAGGAAAGTGCCCCTGTTCATACCTCAGCATAGAGCCGTAAACAAATAGCCTCACATAGACATTTGGTGTGCTTTATCTAGCTCTTTATCTAGCATTTGGGTATGCTTACAGTGGCCTCCATCCCTCCCCGAGCTTGCTGGGTACCCATAGGCATCTAACAGAGGGAAGGGAAGGGAAGGGCTCTTCTCCCCTTTTCTGTTGGATGCTGGATGAGGAGAAAGAGGAGGTCCTCTATGAGGATCTCAGCTGTAAGATGCTCCAGTGTCTTGTCAAATATACACAGTGCTTCTTGCTGAGTGCTCTCACAAGATCTGTAATTATCCCCTATAAATCAATGCTGCTACCTTCTCATATTTAGAAGAAATAAATACATCACCTCTCTACTGGCTAGTAGTTTTTTGCAGCTGCTTCTAAGCTCTACCTGCATTTTGAAAAAGGGGCTACAAATTCTAGACTGTTTGTTGTGCTGGTCACAGGCCCCAGATCCTCCTGTGTCTACACAATTTGGCGGATGCCAAACTAAATCACTGACAATTGCTCTGTGCTTCTTGATCTCCACATCCATGGAAAGCCATGTTTCTCTTTTTCTCTTTCTCCATTTGCTTTTTAATACTCCACCATTACCCATGAAGCCCATTCTCCCACCAGCCCCTCCACCCTGCTCTGTTTGTGACAACAGCTAGAAATACACGACAGATTCCTCCGGCCACCATTAATTCCACACTTGCCTTTGTTGAGTCCTATTGCAGCTCCGTTTCTGATACAGGTTTTGCAGCCATCTACATTTTTCAAAATAAGAATAGTGTGGCCCTGTTGTAATGAGATCTCTTTCTGGGCCTGCATTCTGTGTGGTGAAATTGCCTTGGGATAAGGTCATTCTGACACACCGGGGGCCCAAAACAACCATGGAAGAAGCCCAAGGCAAACATGCTTTCTATTTAAATTTTCCCTTTTCACTGAGAAGCTTTTCAATAAGACTCCAGTGTTTGATGGAAGATCTGCTTCTCAAACACTGATAGAAAAAGGTAGAACAAAGAAAAGATGTTGCATGGCTTCATTTAAGGCAGTTCCACTTCGTCGATATGACCATCAGAGAGGCGAACTTCACGGAAAGGAAAAGCAAGGTCCTCATTAACTCCAAACACTCCTCATTAACAGAAAAATGCTGTACTTTTAAGGTATTTGTAATTCAGCAGTGGTGAATTGGGCACACTCAATTGCCCTTAAGGAGACATGCCAACAATTGTAAATGAAACTCATGATTTAAGACAGTGTGGCATTGTGAATGCTACTATATTAGTCTCCTACAAGTGTTACAGTTTAAACTGAAGACATTCATCATAAATATGGCATGATATATTCTTAATATCATTTCTGCACACTGGGGAAGAAAACTACACTTGTTCATGTATTCAAATAAAAACAGTATTTATTTGACACAAACACAAATTTAGATTTGATAGCAAAAAAATAAATTGTTTTTTTTTTCACCCTTCTAAAACCAACTATAATTAGATCCCACAAAATTTTAGAATGCTACTTTCCTGGAAAGGGAGCTGTCAACTTCAAAGTGTTACAGAAGTGTTAATCTCTGGTGGTGGTGGTGGTGGGGGAGAGACGGCACAATGCGTCTCACAGATGTTGCTACTTGTCCTCGTATCTAGTCATCCTTATTTAGCAGCTGTTATCAGTGGATGGTGACTTTGCCCCCAGGTGACACCTGGAAGGATTTGGAGATAATTTTGGTGGTTTCATCTGGAGAGAGTTGCCAGTTGTTAGAGGCCAAGGCATCCTACGGGAGCTCTGATGATCCCCTAAATGAAGACTTACCCCAAAGCCAATAATAAGGAACCCTGTCACACAGTAACTGAAATTTACATTGGACAATTTTTTCCTGATATAGTCATATAGCTTAATTTCTGGCAATGAGATGTGAGAAGAAATGATATGCTTAGGTGTCAGACTGTGCCCTTAAGAGGAAGCAGTGGCCTGTATCGATATACATCTACAGATGAAACGGCCTTTCTTGATCATGTTTGGAGGTTTGAGAACAGAGGAGCAATGAGTTGAGACACCCCAGCACTCCCCACAAAGGTCTCTGCAGAGCAAGGACTGCTGTTCTGTTACTGAGAGAGATACAGGCAGGAGCATGGCTTCAACCAAAGTCATTCTCATTGTTGGTTCTACACATAATTGAACCTATGCTCCAAGTGCTATAACTTATGAACCTAAACTCAAATGTTCTTGACTTGATTCAAAATGTTCTCAAGCTGAAAAACAAATGTTTACATAGACAGCATGGTTTAACTTAAAAACAAACAAAGAAACAAAACAAAACTAACCATCAGATTGTAACCCATGTTTATTGAGTGAAAAGCTAAGGAACCCTTGATTATAGAAATGCTCCCATTTTCCCTCCTTGTGTGCTAGGGTTATCTATACTCAGCCTATTAGTATATGCCTGAGGCTTTTCTAGATATACGATGAGACTATACACAAACATGCACATATTAGAAATAAGGAGGGCTGGAGAGATGGCTCAGCGGTTAAGAGCACCCTCTGCTCTTCCAGAGGACCCGGGTTCGATTCCCAGCACCCACATGGCAGCTAACAACTGTCTGTAGTTCCAGTTCCAGGGAAACACTGAGGCAAATAAATAAATAAATGAAGTTTTTTTGGAAAAAAAAAAAAAAAAAGAAAGAAGGGTATAGTTCAGTGCTCAGCACATGCCTATGTGCACAGCCCCGGCATAACAAAAAGTAAATTAATAAAAAGTGGGACCCCCTTTAGGCTTTGTTGCAACTTGTTTTTTTCACATAACAGCCCTCCCTTTATATTCAACTATATAGGCTTATGTGCCATGCTTCAATCCAGAATATTCCTCATAGGCTTGGGCTTTAAGTGCTTGGCTCCCAGTCAGTGCCACTATGCGGCCTTTGGGAAGTGAGCCACAAGCCTGGCTCCAGCTATGACCTCTTTTTTTTCAGTCTGGCCCCATATCACACTGGAAACAAAACTTTCTTCCCTTACATTACTTCTGATAGGTATTTAGTCACAGCATTGCCAATCCAACCAATACATTATAGTCAGTGGCTACATAGATTTTCACAGCTTGTGTGTAGAGCACAATTGGTTCAACGGCTCTCCTGCTGAAAGATTATGGTTCTTGTAATCATACACATTTTCTCTCCTACCCTTCCCACCCTCCCTCTGATGCCATATTTATGATAAGTGTCTTTAGCTTATACTGTAACATTTCTAAAAGACTAATATAGTAGAATTCATAATACCATGAGTTTCATTTGCAACTGTTGGCATATCTCAAGGACAACTGAATATGCATAATTCACCACTGCTGAGTTATGAGTACCCAAAGAGTGCAGTATTTTTCTGTTAAGAAGGAGTGGTTGTTTATATTCTTTTCCTTTCTAATAAAATATGCCTTCTCCCTCCTATGGGGGTTAAACCCTGTGGCTTGGGCATGCTAAGCCAGAGTTCTACACTTAAGCTATATACCCAGCTCTTACCACTGAGACAGGAGCACGGGGCTTTCCAGGCTGGCTTTGAACTTGTGGGTCTCCTGTCTCAGACTCTAAAGAAACTAGGATTAGAAGCACAAACTACCCCACTCAGCTAGCTCGGCCTTCACATATATAGGTAATAGAATATTAGTCAAAATATTATAATTGATATTTGTTCATTTCTTCCTGAACTTACTTATTGAGTAACTAGCAGCATATACTCCAAGAAGAATCACCAAGTCAGTCATATATACATGACTTTTGCAAAGGTCTTGCCAAGTTTTTCATAAAGGGGTTTTATCAACTTATACACTTCCCAGTAGAGTATAAGAATGTTCTTATTGTCATACTCTTACATTACCAGCCTCAAAGTTAATTTTTTCAAACTCGCTGTTTTAATCCCTATTTTCTTAATCACTAGGGTGTTCTTACTGCATATTTGCTGTTATCTTTATAATTTCATTTTTTTATGGTCACACACTAATAACCATGCTCAATTACCTCAAGCTAATGGAAGCTAAACTATACTTGCAAAATACTCCCCCCGGAAGCTCTGGGAAAGATTCCATGTTTTCTACTAGGAGGTTTTATTGTGGAAACTATAAATTCTCCAAGGATAAAAAACTGCAGCTATTTTTTAGCATTCACAATATAAAATTCTTTATTCCTATAATAAAATTTATAATTCTTTTATGTTTGAAATAGTCCATTAGAAGAACTTCATTTATAGCTATACAATTAATGTTTTATATAAGACATAAGGAATTAATGCCACAATGGACTCAGGCAGTAACACAAAATCCTAGAGTGGGTGAGACAGCTATGCAGAACCCTTCTGGCTGGAGTACCAGGCACATAGCTATGGTCTCTGTCTACTCTTAGTTGATAGTCTCATGTTGTGGGTTAGAAAAACACTTTTAGATGGTTTCCCAGTATTGGGCAACAGTCTGTGTCTTTGGCTGGACTTTTTCATTATGGTGGTGGTTTTCTTGTCATAACCTCACTTTAATCTTTGCTTTCTGGGAGGGTTGGGGTGGAGTGTCCAGAATTAAGGGAACCCCAAAGCTCCTTGGTGTTTCCCTGGCAAGCTGGCCTTTGTGAGTACTCACTGGAGCCCACACATTCGACTGTTACTTGTTTTTGACTTACCTATGATGAAACTGAAACCCAAGGCAGTTTATTTTGAGCTGCATACCACAGACATGGAAAAGCTAGCCCGAAAAGCCAGATTTTTTCACCCCAAGTTCACATCTAGACCACTTTACCCTACATTGTCCCTTGCCATGGAATGTATCAGCACTGCCAGTTTTACTTTTCAAGGGAGCACAGGTACAACCGAGTCTCCTGGCTAATTCTTATCCTTGCTGGTGGCAGCTTGGGCTTGTCTCCAAACAATGACACAGGCTTACTCTTCTGATTTGCATTGCTCATAGTTAACCCTTTCCACGGGTGTGTAGGCAGGTGAGGGCCAAAGCCAAGCTGAACTCCAAAACACTCTTGGGTTCAGGTACA
This sequence comes from Sigmodon hispidus, assembly GCA_004025045.1. Classification (NCBI taxonomy): domain Eukaryota; kingdom Metazoa; phylum Chordata; class Mammalia; order Rodentia; family Cricetidae; genus Sigmodon; species Sigmodon hispidus. The sequence goes on from PVIH01012252.1 coordinate 12,560, forward strand.
CAAAGACTTGGGCACTGAGGCGCTGAAGAAGATTGCCATTGTAATGGTGGCAGTTTGGGGTCTTTAGTGAGTTAATTAGAATTTGGGCTGTTAACCAGCTTTATGCAAGATGGGGTAAAAATCAATACCTCTTCTTGAAAAGAAACCCTAATACACTTCTACCTTTTCACCCATCTTTTCTGTCCTTGTATTATTGCCCCTCCTACTTTGAGAGGACCCTCATCCCAGCTCTGCCTAACACTTCCTTCATGCCTCCCTCTCTTGCTGCATATCACACACACACACACACACACACACACACACACACACACACACCACACAGAGGGGGGGAGGCATACACATACAGATACACTCACACAGATATACACATATAATGGCATATATACAGAGACACATATACATGTAGACAGATACATCTTCCCTTACAAGGGGGCCCAGGGAAAAGAGGGAGGGGAGAGAAAAAGAAAGAGAGGGGGGAAAGGGATGAAGAAGGGGGGCTATTAAACTTCAGGGGCTAAGCCAGCGTAATTATCCTGCATCAGTATTCTTCATTGTGTATACCTTGCTTGCTACCCCAAGAGAACTCCAAACTTCTCCACACCACCAACTGATCTGTTCAGCTAAACAGACAGATAACATAGTTCTTCTCATACATTGCCAGCAAGGCCATGGACACATGTTTGAAACTCCTTAACTCAAAATATAAATTACAGAGCAGGAGATTTCCACGGCCATTTATCCATAGAGAACAAAAGCAGAAGTGAGCCATCTTAGAGGGGCAAGAGAATTACATCATATTTTCCCCGTTCATGTCTCAGTTTGTATTAGTTACTTGTTTACAACCAAGCATCTTGAACTATGGAAATTAGATATAAAGAGGAAATCAATAGCAGTGGAGAAGCAGGGCTGGAAGAAATAAGCACAGCTTTGCTTTCTCTTTCAAATCCCTCCCCAGTTACTTCTCATGATAACCTCTTCACTGAGAAGAAATACATATCTCAATATATATCTAAATATGTGATATCACATATACCATATACATATGATATATTAGAGGAATATAAAGTATTTATGCAATATAAGGTCAGAGTTGAGAGGGGAAGGGCTATGGCTGCTAGAGGCAGAAACATCAGAAGGAGTAATAACGCATTTTCTCCAAACCCCAATGGGCAAGCTCTCTTTATTTTTTTTTTAAGAATGGGGAGCAAAGATCGCCGCTTTTCCCTCAGATTACCCACAGTGACTATTCTAGCAGCTGTTTAGCAATTAATTCAACAGCACTGTTACTAGCTGCCTAGTAGTTCCATAGCATCCTGAGAGGCCACAGAAAAACATTGCTGAGACAATGTTAAACACGGAGATATGAAACATCAGTACTGATTTCATTAGATGAGGCTTTAAGATTCGGAACTCGGGTATTCCCAGTGAAGAGTGGTTTTAAGTATTTACTAGGCTGGAACATGATAATTTTTCTGAGGCATTTTATGCACTTACGTATTTACATTCTATTCCCTTAAATTATGTTGTGATTTTACTTATAGTTCTCTTCATCTGAAGGCCGAGTTATTTGTAACATTTATCTTCAGCCTTCTTTACCACCGCAGAGGAAAAAAATTCAACTTCAGAAAGATTGCATGTCTGAAAGATAAACCTTTGATATCTTTTTACAGAAGGGCTATTGAGTGGAATCGTCCCACAAAGCTCACAGGCTGGGCTAGAGTTTGGTTCCTAGCACCCAAATCAGAGGATTCACAACTGCCTGTAACTCCAGCTACAGGAGACCCAATGCCCTTTTCTGAACTCTGCAGGAACCCACCTCTCCACCCCCATACACACATAAAAATAAAAATAAAAAAAATAGCATATAGGTTGAAAGGTGAAAATCAACTAATATGTCTTTCCAGAACTCCACAATAAGGTTATAGTATCAAACTTGGATGATAATTTCAAATATTGGGCACTCTTGAAAATCTGAATGAAGTATCATTTACCTGTGTAATCTTTCTGCTTCCTCTAAGATCTAGGATCAATTTGTAATCAAGACACAATTTGCTCTGCTATACTTCTCTTTTAGGTCTGTGGAATAGTTTCTAAAAACCTTTTATTTCTTTATTTGGCCATTTAGATAACCATGCCAATCTCCAACCTCTCACACAAGAGACTGACCTCTTCACCCCCAGTCTGTTGTGCCCCCCTCCCCATGCTCCCCAGCCCTTTTGAATTCCTGTCCCTTACAGATTTCTGAGTTAGAATGTTCTAGGTCCTGAATCAGAACCCCGGGGATGGGGGATGGGGGAGGCACGTGTGACAACATGACGAGGGAACAGAGTCCCAAGATCTTCATCAGCTAGCTCAGAGACCAGGAGCAGAAGAGAACACAAAACATTCAATATTGTCTTCATTTCATAAGCCCTACTGCAGAGAAAAACTGAACTTCCAGCCCCTTCTGCCATGAGGGGGTTGCAATGCAGAGAAAGAATCCCAACATCCAGTGGTCCATAACCAACTGTTAATCCAGGATGGCTGCCTCTCCCTTTCTGAGGAACACAGCTGAAATGTTTCTGGCAACCAGGCCCTTAGTGCCTCTGTACTGTGCTCACCTTTCTGCCATATAACCCCACAGCCTTTTTTTTTTCAGAACTCAGTTCAGTTCTCACAAACCCAGTCTCTGAGTAGAACCACTTAAAGAGAATTCTGTTCACAACTAGTCATTTTATTAGAATTCAAGGATACATATGATCATCCTAGCAAACCACTTTAAACTGAACAAACAGAGCAAAGCAATCTAGATGGTTCTTCAGTTTTATTCTGAATATGTTTTATTCAGTGACTTAGTAGGTGATGGATGGACAAAGTTCATCTCAATACTTGGATTCTATAGGCAACAGATACATAGCTCTACCATAAGGCTTCTCCTTTGGGCAGACCCCATGAAAGTTGGCACTTAGCATGTGCACAAACAAAGAATTAACAGTCTGAAGAGTCCTGTGTTATAGGTTCTTTGAGTCTGTGGTACAGAAGACCTGCTCATAGCTCCTCCCCTTCCCCCACCACCAGGGTCCCCACGGTGGCTGCTGTTCTGTGTACCCTCTGTCTCTCTAATATCCTGCCCCATGCATCGCACCTATATCTTGCGTTCTTCAAAGCCTTGACAGATAGAGCCTCCTTTTAACTTTGCTCCAGCACTAGCATCTGATAGGGTTGCTTAGCAACTGGCAGGATTGTGAACTAAACACACCAGATTTGGTAGATGGAGAAAGTCTGCCATCCAGTAGGTTAAAGGAACGGCTTTTGAAAGACTTAATTAGCATGTGAACAACCACCACTAACTATGGCTAAGAGGCACGCCAGCACCACAGCTGCTGGGCTTGCGTGGGGCTGGGGTGTGGTCATCACCATGGTTGCTGGGGCCCCAAGAAGCATGATTGGAAAAGCTTGCATCTTTACTCAGTGATTCAATCTGTACGGAAGGTAACCACCTGGTGTTGGGGGCAGGGAACCCCAAACAATATGGAAATTTTCTTTCAAAGATTCCAAAAGGAACAAGGAAATGCAAATCCTTCTCAGGACACCTGTCTTTGAGCAGATCTCAGAGCAAGAGGACTGAGTAGGGCATTCTCCCAACCAGCTTGTTCTCTTGAGCCCCGCTCTCCCATCTCAATGTCCTCGGTGATGGTGGAGTTTGCCGAGACCCAAACCTTCACCTGGCACAGGTTCTGAGCGGCAGCTGTTGCTGTAAAGATAATGTTCCTTTGTTCTTAATTATCTCTTCAAATCCAGTTATTGAAACTATTTCTGGACACCCTCCTTTCCCTCAAACAACAGCAACAACAACATCTAAATCCTTGAAGGCACAGATGGGAAGAAGAAAGAGAAAGAACCTTTTCACTCTGGTAACTGAGAACAGAGGGCTGAGAGAAAGACCGCGTAATAAGGCAACTGCTACCATTGGCTCCCACTCACCCAGTGAGCTCCTAGCACCCATGTCCCCTTACCCCCTTAGGTTATAGAACCCTTCTATATTTGTACCACACCAAATGTGCCGTGGCTAGTCTGTTTCTAAATTAATCAGTTCTCTTCACAACTTTCTAAAGCCAAGAATTAAGCAAGTCAAAAATTCCCACAGGTCAGGGTCTCTTCAGGGGCCTTAGCTCAGGTGACAAGTTGTGCTAGGTACTTTTATGCTGTGGGGGGTTGTCCTGTGCGGCCTCCATCTGCCCTATGTCAGTCATCCTTCTTCCCCGATGTTGAAACTCCAACTTGTCTGTAGACATTACTAAAGGCTCCCTGTTGAGAGCCATATCTTCATCTGAGTGTAAAACTTGCAGGGAATACACCAGCTAAATCATTTCTGTTTGTGAATGAACAGGCCATGTAAATGCTCCTTCCGCCATCAGCACACCAGCTGCCCTGCTCTCTCAACCAAGGACTCTCCTCTGTCACAGGCTCATCAAGAACAGGCTTTTAAAAAGGCACAGCTGTTTTAATTCGTGTCTTGTTGGACAAAGCCACATGAGAAACACAAACCCAGAAGTGAGAGCAAGTCCCAGAGCGTAAGTCTTATCACTTTGGTCCTTCCATGGGCATAGGCGTACACAGAGGGTGCTGTGTCCAACAGCAAATAATCTACAGACAGCTCCTTTTGCTAAGCAAGCAAGGCTAGAGGCCACACAGGGCATCTTTGGAGCAGAGGCCAGGGTCTCATCACCTCGGGGAGACTAATGAAGGTGTTGAGCTAAGTGTAAAGGTTGGGAAAGGCTTATATATCAAGAGATGTGAACTTAACTCCAGAGTCTTTTTTGCACACGGCACTAACTTGTCCTGAGGACTGAAAGTTTCTTTGGCTTCTGTTTCCTCTGTGTTAAGGAACAGTTTTATCAGAGGCACATCCAACTCTGAAAGTCTAAGTTTCTAAGAATACAATGCAGAAAATGTCACTTCCACCCACCCCACAATCTTTCTCCTTTCTAAATTAATCATTTCCTCTATTTCTACCTCAAATGATGGTGACTAGTCTCAACTCAGCACACTGCAAAAACTACAGTGAGTGTCAAACTACATCCACGGAAAAGAATTAATTTTGTTATTAGAAGTTAAGACCCTATCTTGTGTGTATGTGTATGTGTGTAAAATTTCTATGAATAACTAATTAAAAAGTAAATACATTTAAGTTTATTGAAAGTGTGTTGAAAGATGGAAAATACCAGTCCCAGAAAAATACAAAGTCACCAGTATATTTATAGTCCCTGACACCAGCTGAGGGGTCAGCTGCCTTTATAACCTACGTAGATATTTTCCATATATCATTTCCTTCTTCCGGACATGCCTCATAAACATGCCCTGCTTCTATAAACACACACAAAAACTAATATGGCAAATAGGACTGAGGGAGAGGCATGCTGATCCAGGCAACGAAAAAGACCAGACCAGCTCCAGCACCAGGCTCTACATTTGACAGAAAATTCAAATATTAATTGCTTTATGCTAAGAGCAGTTACATCGGCCATGTGTTTTTGGTTTTTTTAATCTCATGGATTGTCAGGAGAAGTCCAGTTTCATGTGTAGAGGTGAGAAGATCTTGCAACCATGCAGGTCCATGGCCAGGACACTTAGGCCCAGGGGTTTAGTTACTGAACTCAACTGGTTCAATGGAGGGAGTTGAACAGAAGAGGAGGAAGAATGACAGAAGGAAATGCAGAGATGAGACTGTTTCCATCTCTGACCTCAGTCTGCCTGTAAAATGCTCCAGGCAAACGGATGACAGTGTCGTTACAGGACAATGAAGCACTAGAGGGACACAGACTAGGACTGGCAGATTATCCTGGCATGGAGAACAATAGCTCCCAAGGATGCTCATGTCTTCATTTATAGAACAAGCCAATGTGATACCTGCAGAAGCGGAATGCATTTGTGACTATGTCTCTAGCCAGCTCATCATACACAGAGAGACTGTCCTGTTACCCATGTGGTTCTGAGGTAATTACATGTCCTAACAAGGAAAAAGGAAGGAGGCCAAAGATGAGAGGGACATATAATGCAAGAAGCACTGTTGGCTTTGAAGAAGGTAAAGGGACCATGAACAACGAATGTAAGTGGTACATAGAATGCTGGGAAAGGAAAGATCTAAGTGATAGGAAAGGATATTTTTCTAGTCTCCAAGGAAGGAGAAAGCCACACTAGAACCTTGATTTTAGCCACTGAGATAAGCATTAGAGGCTCATCTCACAGAGCTATAAAACCATAAGTCTGTGTTTTTGTTTATGTTTTTAAAATATATTTATTGTGTAGACAGTGTTCTGCCTGCATGCATGTCTGCATGCCAGAAGAGGGCATCAGGTCCCATTATAGATGGCTGTGGATCACTATATAGTTGCTGGGAATTGAACTCAGGACCTCTGGAAGAACAGCCAGTGCTCTTAACCTCTGAGCCATCTCTCCAGCCTGTCTGTGTTGTTTTTAATGGCAAATTTTAAGGTAATTTATCACTGTAGCAAAAGCCAATACCTATATTGCTTTTAAAACACTCAATATCTCCAGGTCCTATTTATGTGAGGCGCTCCACCTTTCACCCTTTGCCCCACTAGTCTCCAAAGTTACTGGTAATTTGCACTGGGCTAGAATTAAGGAGATTGGTTTGCATAAGAATCTAAGAGATGTCACAAATGGACCTTAGATCATTTAATGAACAGATGAATTGGTGATGAGTTTTTCACATGGAATAGTATACATTTGGTCTTCAGGGTCAAAGATGGTCTTTAGGAGCTCTGTAGACTGCAGATGGACCCCACATTTTCCCTTTGGTTATGTTAGGATCCACCTTGGCTTAAAGAGATCTGGTGGGTTGCACCACATCATAATTTACCCCACTGTTTTCCAACAGTATTAAAATCAGCATGACATGCTTTTGTGTTCATTTTCCTAGACTACAGAAGCAAGATGAGGGGGACCATTTCTCCCCTTAGAGGATCAATCTTTTGAAATGCAGAGTTGTGTGAATTTCTAAGCCATAGGATATTTAAGGAAGGATAGAAAATGTGCTAATGTAGAGGAATGTAAGCCACATTGCTTTAGAAACAAATGAGGAATGAAATGCAGCCTCTCCCCACTCTTCACCTGTCTCCCTCCACCTTTTTAAGGCCTCCTGCCTGGCCTCAATCAGAGCAAACATGCAGGAGAGATCATCATGGTACCCAAGCAAACAACCACCACCAAGAAATCAACTCAGAATGTCCTTAAATGCATCCATGTCTTTGCTTTCAGAAATAAAGATAAAGAGAGCAACATTTACAGAAACATACATTTTTAAAAAGTGAAAAAACAAAACAAAACAAAACAAAACCCAGTCTCGACAAAGGGAAAAGAGCATTTCCAGCAATAACCAACCAACCAGCCAACCAACCAACTAACTAACCAATCAGCCAAACAACCAACCAACAAACTAACCAAACAACTAACCCAAATCAGTAATAACAATAACAAAAGAAGTACATTTTTTTCCTCACCTAAATTAGAATCTTAGGAAGATTGTTCTCAACAACTCATCTACCCTAAATATGCTGCAAAAAGCATCCCTTTAGGTAATTGACACACAGATTGCTTTGCTTTGAGGCAATGATTAAGTAGATGCATAGGAAAAAAATGTTACAATTTCTCAAGTTATAAAAATAATGCATTTATCTGATTTTCCTGGACTGATATAAACTCTAAAAGGAATAACATTTTAAGAAAAACATGGTTTTTATCATTTGCTAGTATTCCCCAAAACTGTGTTTAAAATGATTGCCTTTTTACTGCTCACTTAAATCAATTATAGAAAAATTACAGTACTTAATAATAATAAACTTTTGATAAAACTAGAATCAGAATAAAAACAGGAATAAAGACAGCACATGTTTTCAAACTAAAGAAAGGCATCACACCAAAGGAAACACTGGAGTGGCACTTTCCAAAGGTCTTTTATTTACATATCTATTAATAACCTGTGTGTGCGGTGAGTATTCTGGGAAATGGCACAGAGTATTTGGGCACTTATCACAAACAGTCTCTAAGACTTTGACTTCTGAAGATCCAATTAATAAAGCAAAACAAGCCAATGATAAAACATCAACTGGAAAACTATAATGGACAGTTTACAGAGTTATAGATATTGCACCTATATCCAAGAATTAAACATGAACCGAATAAAATAATTTTTATAAATTGTTAGCAGCTTATAAAATAAGCTTACAGCATATTAGAGGTCAGAAATGTAATAAAAAGAACAATCCTATTCATAATAAATAGTTCCTAAAACATTAACAAATAAAGTCCCACATGGGTTACACAGGTAGATGCTTATCTCAAAATGGTGTGCAAAATTAATATAAAAAATAATTTATTGAGGTGAATAAAAGGCAGTAACTACATAAACATTCCATCTTAAGACAGAAAGAGGAAATAAGGTAAAAATGTTATTTCACCCTAAGTTTATTAATACATTCAATATAACCTTAGCAGAAGACATAGTATGAGTCTTTTTAAAATGGTCATATTATCCTAAAATTAAATTATAGGAATAACATAAAAACATTCCCAGGAAAAACTTGAAAATTAAATAGTATCATAGAAAGTATATCTTATAAATTATTATAATTAAAACAAGGTATTACTGGAAATAAAGTTGAAAAATGAAGGTGGAAATAGAGCCTTGGGAAGTAGCAGCAAGTCTGACTTTGTGAAGCTGTGCTGGGCAAAGCCTAGGACCAATGGTGAGAAAGAGTATCTGGTCCAAGTGTAAGAAGTCAGAGTTAGAAGGAGTAAGGTACAGTGTCCCAAATGCAAAGGAGAGACTGCGGGAACAATGCTAGAAGAGAAGACTTGGGGTGTTTGTACCATAGAGAATGATAATGTCTGATGCAACGGGTATGCTAAATATTCTCATTTGGTTATCACACAATGCTGACACATAGCAAACATCATTCTACAACTACAAATAGGTATAATTTTTTTCACTAGTAGAAAATAAAATAAAGTTTTCACTTAAAAAACATATAACATATAACAGAAAGTTAAAAGTAAAAGTCTAATTTTAGGAAAAATATTTGTAACGAAAATACAGTGCTCTATTTGTAAGTAGAACTTAGTAGTAAACAGCAATAGTATTCATAAGTAACTCTCAAAACAGCACATGTAAGTCAATGCAAATTATCTGAAAAAAACATCAAACCTTATGAGCAATAAAAACAAATACAAACACAAATGCTAATGAAAGCATTTCAGTCTTTCTAGCTGGTTAAGCTATGGAAAAAGAACAACATATCTGACATGGTGGTGCAAGCCTTCCATCCTGGCACTCATGAGGCAAAGGCAGGAGGATCTTTGTGAATTAAGGCCCAGTCTGGCCTACATACTGAGTTCTAGGACAACCAAAAAAACCTGGTCTCAATAAAAAAAACAATAAAAACAATGCATAGTGCTAGTGAGAATGGAGGACATCGCAATCCTTGATCAGCTGGATGGGCACCACAATGGATAAGGCTTCAAAAGATGGAATTGAATAGTGTTAATTTGGTTTCATGACATCTTGGGCCAAGAACCTCGTGTCAACTTCTCTTTCCTGCTTAATGTAAGCAGGTGCCTAGGCTGATCTATTGAATGAGACTTTGGATTGAGGTAAAAGCTGGAAAACTGGAAATGTCTGGACCACCAAGGTGCCCAGTGATTTTGGGATCTTGTGCTGTTGTGTATCTATTCCCTCTGAATTGGACATTCTCTCCAGTTGTGCAGTGAGCTCTAGAGATGCTGCTTTTGTGAATCAGTGTCTGTTCCAGCCAAGACTGCAATTGCTGTGATGAAATACCATGACCAAAACCAACTTGGTTTATTTGGTTTATACTTCCATAACACTGTTTGCCACTGACGGAAGTCAGGACAGGAACTCAAGCAGGGTAGGAATCTGGGGGCAGGAGCTGATGCCATGCTTATCGGCTTGCTCCTCACGGATAGCTCAGCCTGCTTTCTTATAGAACTCAGGACTACCTGCCCAGGGATGACCCCATCACCATTTGACTGGGCCCTCCTCTATAAGTCACTAATTAAGAATATGCCCTACAGGTTTGCCTACAGCTACATGCTATGGAGGCATTTTCTCAAATGAGGTTCACATCTCTGAAATGACCCTAGACTGTGTCAAGTTGACTAAAACTATCAGCACAGTGATGTTGGGATAAACTTTTTTGATAACCCAGCTGCCTTTGAGTCACCAACATTCCCATAGGTAGCCTCCTCCCTTAACATTTCTGTGGTTAGCCACTGGTTCATTAAACTAGACTTGGGTAGAATTGTTTCTCTGGTCTATTGTTAATGCTCTATCTGGGTTGGAATATAACTCTGTTCACATCTCTCCAGGAAAGCCCACACAAACACTGAGGCTAAACCTACGTGAGAGTAGGAAGGCGGTGGAAGCCTTTGTGGGGCAAGCCTTGGCTTAGAGTTTTTCTGGTAGAAATAGAACCCCAGGCCAGAGGACTGGACCTGCATAGCCCAGATGTGGCTACCCAGAGCCAGCCCTCTAAACTAACCAGTGTGCTTCCCTGGCAAGGGATGTCACATGCTACTCTGCTTTATGTGACCACCAATCTTCTGGGAAGAGACTCATTCCTTGGCTAGGTGAGTCAGAAGCTGTAACACACTCCATTGTTTGTTCCCACACATCTGTGAACACATGTAAAATAATTCAAGACCCATACAATCCAAAAAGCCTACATTAAAAAAGGACAATATGCTAAAAAAAAATTACTTGTTTAGAAATAAATGAATGAATAAAAAGCATGGAGATAAACATCAATGTAGCCCGAGTTGGCATGCCCTAAATTCCAAAAGGGAATGGAAACTTTTGACATTTTTATTACGCAGAATACTTCCTGGGAAAAAAGTTTTTTACGAGGCTGACTCTCAGGAGACCCCACATTTTGATTTTGCTCTCTAGTCCAACTACACTGCTTCAGACCTCTTTTTGTATCTGAAACCTGAAGACAAGCCTGGTCTGAGGTTTCATCCCAAATGAATATGCATGCTACCAGGAGTTGGTGGAACTAACCTGTCTCTGTTTCAAATAACTAATAAGCTAAAAATAAATGTCTAACTGGAAGTTAGCACTTGATATTTGCTCTGCATACTATGTCTTTCATGATTTTCTTGAAAATGCATTCAAAACAAAGCTGGACATTGCCTGCGGTCTGGCTGTCTTTAACCATACACCCTCCTGCAGCCTATTCCGAATCCTTAGAGATAGAGAAGGAAAGGTTCTTGATGCCCAATAGTGTTTCCTTCACAATGGGAAAGAAGCCAAAGAACACTGCCCCGTTCTGGATGAAGTAGCTTTTTAAAAGATGTCACTAAAGCTCAAAAGATTTTTTTTTAAAGTTTTCTAATGCTTTTTGAAAATAAGTTCATGTTAATGAATACAGACTGCCATGGATGAAACACAGGGCCTTCCAAACTCTGAGCAGGGTGCTAGGATGAAGAAGGTGGCCATCATATTTGTGCCTTCTTAAAGTATTGAATTCACAATTAATCAGTACCTAACGGTGCATTCGCACCTGAGATTTGTAGTCCACTGGGGCACAAGTATGGAGGCCATTAAGAACAATACCAAGGGGCTGGAGAAATGGCTCAGAGGTTAAGAGCACTGACTGTTCTTCCAGAGGTCCTGAGTTCGATTCCCAGCAACAACATGGTGGCTCACAACCATCTAGAATAACATCTGGTACCCTCTTCTGTGTATTGTGTACATAACAAATAAAATTTTTGTGTTTTTTTTTTAAAGAACAATACCAATTTAGGATTTGTAGAACCAAATTTCATCTGTTCAGTATCTCTGCTTAGATTTAATACTTAAGCCAGAACCACAGTATTGTTCTGCTCATGTTAAGTGTCCTGCACAAGACTGAGCTCCTGGGGAAACAAGATGCCACACACTGAAGCATGGACACAGGAAAGGTGCTCTGCCTGCTGCATCTAACCTCAGCTATCTTGGTGTACTAATGTGGGCTCACATTCCCCTTTGAGCAGCTGACACTCAAACATCCCTTTTCATGTTAAATAGAAACAAATAACTAATTTTTAAAAAAAAAACCTTTTTTTTAAAATTATATATTTTTTTAAAAAATGCCAGGGCACTGGCATTTGGTTGAATGCAGTTCCTGGTCCTGTACCTCCAAGGTCACAGCCTTAAGCTTGGCTTTCACAACCCAAGAAGTGGGCAGAGCCAGTTGATAGAGCAGTGTGAAGGGCTAAGCTGTAGCTTAGCAGTTTAAAGTTTGCTCACATGGTCAAAAAAGACCAGTGATATACAGTAAAAGAGGCCCAGATGAAAGCCAAACAAAACCCCCTCCAGGTTCTAGTGTCTTTTACAATGTGCATGGGCTTAAGCAAAGAAAAGGAGTGTAATAGTCATAAAAACTGAATAGTTTAAAAATAAAGTCTTTAAAGAGAGAAGTAAAGTAATATAAAAATAAGCTACATAAAAAATGAGAAATACACAGGAAGTCTGTATTTTGTATGTTATTGTGTTAATTTTGATAAGCAAACAACAGTAGCAAAGAGACATGGGACTGAAAGAGGACCTGATGACATAAACTATCCTAGATACTTTAGGAATGCGTTAACTTTAAAATGAAAATAAAAATGTATTTGTAAAAAGGAACTTAAAAGATGAATTGCTTTGGAGAGGCAGTTTTGCTTTTGTTTCCTATGGAAACAAAAAGCTGTGAATTTGTCCCAAGTTAATAAGAATCAGGTTTGATCAAGAGAGATCTCCTGAAACTTAACGTGATTTCAATCAACAAAGGTTATGGCTGGTCTTCCCAGGGCTTGGACATTATCTCAATATTCTTAGGGACCCCCTAAAGATGCTTTGCCTACAGGCAACAGGAAGCAGTTGAGAGAAAATGACATCCACATTCCCAAAAGTTGGGTTGCAGAAAGCTTTTGTTTATTTGGTGGGTCACAGTTGAATGTTTGTTATATTTAGGGGAATATAGAAATATAAGATAAAAAGACAACAATTAACCTCAGATATTTTGCATTGGCATGAATTTTGGTATAAAAGTTAATTTTGTTACTCTGTATATATGTTTCTACACTTGTTTAGAGGTATTGTTCTTACACAGTTTGTTTAAAAATGCAATGTATAAATAAGAAATGATGTTAGGAGTTAATCTATAATAATCAAACTTGTAGTCACATGAGGTATACTTTTGAGTTTAAATAGGTATATTTTAGATAGATAAATGTTCTTCAAACACTTCAAAAACATGGTATTGAAAATATTTTGTTAACTTAGAGCTTTTCATAGCAATGAGACACATATGCGTTTTTGCAGCACCAATTTACTTCATAAGAGGATGATGGGCATTGAAGAAAGTACATAGGAGATTGTTTTCATTGTTGCAATATTAGTCATTTGGGCCAAAAACTGCTGTTTCTTTGACTGCTTGCTTGTGTGCTATGTGGGCATGGACATGCAGGACCCCAGGAAAGTGACTGATGAACTTTGCTAAAACAAAGCACAATAGTCCTTCAAGATTCCTGCTTCACAGAAAAGGCTTCCAGATATTCTGCAGGAAACAGAGGAAAGTGATTGATAAACTTTACCAATACAAGGCAGGACAGTCCCTCAAATTTCCTGTTTTACTGAAAAATCTGGCTGATATTCTAGGCCTGTAAGCTCAAGAGGGGTAACCCAACACTAAAGAGGAACTTTGGGTGACTGTTCAGGCAGCTAGGTAATATTACATCCTTCTGTGTCTTTGATGGGGTTAAAGACTAGATAGTTAGAGTAATAGTTTTCCTTAGTTATGATAGAAAGTAAATTAGGTAAGTTGGCAGGTCACAAGCCAAGCTAAGGCCAGGCATTCATAAGAAAAAATAAGCCTCCAAGTGTGATTTATTTGCGAGATAGATTTATTTGCCAAAACAGGCAAAAAAGTAAAAGACCAAAAGAGTTAAAACAACCAACAATAATAGTCCAAATGGCAGTTTGTATTCTACCCTTTTCCACGCTTTTGTGAGCCTATTCTTGTTTATCAAACTATCTTATTGCTCTTTCCCATTTCTCTTATATTTTTGGTTGTGAGCCTAGCCTTTAACAGCTGAGCCATCTCTCCAGCCCATCCTTCTTACTTCTCAACCAGCAAATCTGGACAGTCACTGTCCTTCCACCTATCACTTGATAAGGACGTCTATCAAGCTGCCAGGCTGGAAAATTAGGTTGATAACCAATCCCAAATACTGACTAGCAACTACCAAGGGGGCAGCCTTTGCTTAGTACAACACCTAGAAAGAATGAAATCTTAGTGATTAACTGCTAAATTGTTCTCAAGGGTTATCAGCCCATGGACCACAGACAAAATGACTTGGGGCTTACGCATCACCAACATCAGCTTTCAAATGCCTAGGAGGTGATCCAGGAGTGAGATAATCTAAATCACAATCACAGTTGACCACATGTTATTATATGTGAGCATTTATTTATTTATTATTTATAATACATATTATATTAAATAAATATTTTATATTATTAATATTATCATATTATATTTATATATTATTATATATGTTAAATAATATTCATTTATTTATTTTTAACTCACTGTATTCTTATTGTGTGCATGAGTATGGGTATGTATACAAGCCTATGTGCATGCATGAGGGCAACAGCACAGATGTGGAAGTCTGAGGCCCACTTTCAGAAGTAAGTTCTCCCCCTCCATTGTGGGTTCTGGGGACAAACCTCAGGCCTGCAGGCTTGCACATCAAGCTCCTCTATCTGTTGAGATAGCTTATCCTTCCTCTGTTAAACTCTTTCAAAGTACATTTGCCACAATTCGATCATGCACAGTGTACATTTTACCCTCTCTGCCCATCTATACCACATCTCAACTCTAGCTAAATATCCCAAAATGAAGACTTCAGAACACACGTTCAAGGACAATCTATTACAATTTTAGGATTGAAAAGAAAAAGTGATACATCTCTTAAATCTTATATTCCAAGTGCTAGGTGGACTGTGTGGGTGTCAAGAAATTGGCCCAGGACCTTGTTCTCCATGATTATGCAAATTGGCAGGGGACAGATCATGGCAGTGCTGTGAGGATGGACGGACCATATGAGACTCATATGCTATAGACAAAAGGCCAATGAAAGAGTATAGGACAGTGGTTCTCAACCAGTGAGTCATAACCACCTTTCACAAGGGTGAATATCAGAGATTCTGTATATCAAATATTTCGTTATAATTCATAACTAGGAAAATTACAGTTATGAAGTAGCAACAATATAATTTTATGTTTGGAGGTCACCACAACATGAGGACTTGTATTAAAAGGTCACATTATTAGGAAGGTTGAGAATCATTGTTGTAAGGCATACATTAGTCAGATTGGTTTATTTGAGAAACATAAATTGATTGCCTTTTACTTAAAATGCTTAGAACCATAAATGTTTTGAACTTTGGGTTTTTTTGGATTGCAGAATATTTGTATATATATAATGAGATACTATAGGTACAAGACTGAAGTTAAAACATGAAATTCATTTGCTGAAATTAATTTTATACAATATGTTTACCATGACTATGTTTTGATTATAACCTGCTACACAGGTCAGGTGTGGAGTTATTCAGCTGTGGTGTTATGTAGACACTGAAAAAATTGTGGACTTGGTGGTGAATGTACTGTATGCATGTATACAATTCTCAAAGAATTAATAAAAATATTTTTAAAGTTTTGGATTTTGAAATACTTAAGGATGCTTATATACCTTTGTAGAGTGGGTTCTTTAGAAGTAATACAAAATAAGAACATTTCTGTCACAAACATCCACACACACACCATTTTAGAGACATGGTTTCTCTGTGTAGCTCTGTAGATCTGGCTGGCCTCAAATTTACAGAGATCCACTTGTTTCTGCCTCCAATTGCTGGAATTAAAGGCACACACCACCACTGCCCAGCTTCATAACCTCTCTTTGTGACATCAATTCTTTTTTTTTTTTAAAGATTTATGTATTTATTATACATTATACAGAAGAGAGTACCAGATGTCATAGATGGTTATGAGCCACCATGTGATTGCTGGGAATTGAACTCAGGACCGCTGGAAGAACAATCAGTGTGTTTAACCTCTAAGCCATCTCTCCAGCCCAACATCAATTCTAACAGACTTCCATTTTGGCGAATTGATGGAAGCTGAACTCCATACCTGTCCCATGGGTTCCAGAGCCACATTTGCACCCTCCTGCTTGGTTTTTCTCCTCAAGACCTCATTGTCATTACTGAACTAACATGCTCGAACTGGAAGATGTCACTGTCCTTAGACATCCTTCTTCATCTCCATGAGTGATACAATCGAAGAACTTGAGCTAGATCATGGGATCATCAGTTATTTCTATAACTTCCTTAGCCCACACCCAAGTTAAAATCTACCCTTCACCCAATTCTACTGTTTTAGTCTAGGTCACTACTCTGTCTGCTGACCCCACACAGACAAAACCAGCTGTAGCTGGAAACTGCCACTCTTTCCTAGCATGCCCATTAGCTCTTGCTCAGCAGTCTCCAACACACAGGCGGCTCCTTCAGTTCCTGGAAGCCGCCCAGCTTCTGCCTGCCTCCAGGGCTTGGCAAATGCCATTCTCTCTGACAAGAATGTCTTCTCCTCCAGTCTTCTCTCAGCTGCTTCATTCTCCCATCTGTGACCACAGCCCCTGTGTCAGCTCCTTAGTGGAGATCCCTGAATGCCTTGCCTCAGCAACAGCACTCCTGACCTCCTCTATTCTCCTCAGAGCTCAGTCATTAAAATAGCTTGTTATTTTATTAAGCTTATTTTTTTTATGCCCGATTTTTGTCAAGATAATGACACCATTATTTGGGGTGGTGACACTGGCTTTCTTGGCCTCTGTTTTACTTTTAAGGCATAACACTGAGCCAAGCTAAATAAATATTTGTCAACTGATTAACCAAATGTACTTTATTGCAGACCCAGACTACACCCACAACACATGACAAGGTCACACTATGAAAACATAACTCAGGGAAATTAGGAGATTACACAGACCATTTACATTTCAATTCTCTGCTCAGTGAGCAAGGGTTCCTGTTCCACAAGGAGGCAGCTGAGTCTCCTGGATAGCCCAAGTCAAGGACTGAAGGTGAGATCAGCATATCCTCCCCACAGAGAACAAGACCCTACCTACAGAAGCGCCAACGTTTCCCTCGAATTGAACCTACATTGTGTTTGGGGATGGCTGAGAGTGCTCACACACTGGACTTGGGAGAAAAAAATAGAATTTTTTTTTCACAGACATTTTCCTCCCTCCCTTTCTCCCCCTCCTTCTTCCCATCCCCCCCTCTCTCTCAGAGACAGGACCTCACTATATAGCCCTGGATGTCCTGAAACCCACTATGTAGACTAGGCTGGCCTCAAACTCACAGAGATCCATCTGTCTCTGAGAGTGGAAATTCAAGATGTCTGCTATAATACCCAGAGCTTTCTTTCCCTTCTTGATGGTGGGCTGGACCATTACTTCGCCGGAGGACTAAGCAGGCTCACTTCCTTTTCTAGCATTGACACAGGACCAACAGATGGTGGGCCATACTTACCAGAAAATGTAGTTATTCCTTTGGGAGAACTTGATTCCCCAAGGAGACATTTCAAAGCAGTCACACTCTTACTCAACTTGCTATCAGATCGTTGCTTGCTACAAGCAGGTCTGCAGTGAAACATTACTCCAGAGAATCTACATAACTGTAAGCTGACTAGGTTCTCAGAGGTGGTTTCCTCCTAGTTTTTTCATTCAAAATATGACTCATCTGTGAGATAAGTTTCACTCCTCACTGTCAATCTGGAGCTCCACTCTCAAGAAAACACTTTGAATCAGCTACTTTATTCATCCCTTTCTCTTCAGCTTGGCACAATATCCTGAAAATATATATTAATCACTCATTTCAAAATGAGTGAGAAATCACTATTGTCTAGAAATAGGTATCTTCCAGACTACAGTTTGGATTCTGTGTTAAGGTAAGACTTTGGATTAGGAAATTGGCTTCAGACCACTGAAGCAGGAAAAATGCTGTTTTATAATTGCTCAATAGTATTAAAACCTTCTTCCCAATCCAAAATTTCCAGGTTTATTTGTGTCAATGTTTTCGTTATTACAGTGACTATATATATACATATTATATATATAACACGTTCACATATATAGTCATTATATACATCCATCACATCCATATATACATATGTATATCATCTCCTCCTGTGAGACAGCATCTCACTCCAAGGACCATATTAGCCTTGAACTTGCTTTCTTCCTGCCTCAGCTCCCCAGGCAATCTATTACACTGTGAACCACCCCAGGTGGCTGAGAATGGCCATCCGATTGTTGCTGGCAGCACCTTTCTCTGCAAGGGTGTTCAGATCTTAGTGTAGGGATGTGGCAGACTCTGGGCACAATCACAGTTAGACAACCAGCCTGTTCTGCCAATTACTGTGCTTGGGAAGTTATTTATCCTCTCCATACCAATTTTTCTCATTTATAAAATGGGAATAACATGCCAGTTGTTCCCTTTCATGGAGGAGAATTGGTTCTAGGACCCCCATAGAAATGAAAATCTATAGATGCTGTTAAGTCTTTTATATAAAATGGTGCTAAATTTGAATATTACCTATATCCAATATCCATTCTATGTAGTCTAAATCATCTCCACATTAACTGAAAACATACAATACCACATAAATGCTACGCCAATCACTGCTGCACTGTACTGTAGGGACTGACAAAGGAGAAATAAATGTACATTTCCAGTATAAATGCAATATTTTATCCTAAATATTTCCAGTCCATGGTTGGTTGAGTTCATGAGTTCATTAACTCAGAATCCATGAGAGAGACAGGCATATCTCTTCATTGGGTTCTTTTTAAAATTACATTGTGTGTGTGTGTGTGTGTTCATATGCCACAGTTCATATGTGGCAGCCAAAGGAAACCTTCAGGAATCAGTTCTCTTCTTCTACCTTGTATGTCCCAGACTCAGTGGCAAGGGCCTTAACCCAGTGGGCTGTCTCACTGATGCCATCACTGCATTCTTATGAAGATGAAATAAGTAGTTCTTAACTACTTAGAATTGTATCTGGCATATACTAAACACTTAATGTTAGTTCTCTTATTTGCTTAGTTTTTGAAATTGCTTCTGATGATAATACGCTTTCATTAATCAAATAAATGGGACTGGGTAGCATAAACTAAATGGAACTCAATAAGAATTATTCTAATAGCCAACATTCCACATAACACCAAAACTTCTAAATAAACACACTATGGTCAATATCTTATGAGTATTTATTAAGTGCATATAAAACCAAAACTTAGGTTACTTGTTGTCTTTTTCCAAAATCCAGAATTCTAGCATTCAATATTTATATCTCATATACAATTTCTTTTAAAAAAAAATCTGCAAGGAAACAGACAAAGCATGGGAGGTCATGATAAAGATGGACAAGCCATGGGCTTTAGGACAAGGATGGCTGCTGGTCAGATGAGAACCCCCTGGCCATGTCATGTAGGAGGCATGGCGCTTACCATTTTATATTCAGTCTTTGCATTAGAAAACAAAGGTTGCATTGTTCACAGGGAGCAGGAACACAGTTCTAATGGAGTCAGTATGCACAAACAAAAACACCCCAGATCTCGTCCTGTCCTAATATCAAACACAGCTGCATTGCTCTGACTGCTGCCCTATAACAGACTATGAGCTTAGAAGGGCATTTCCTGTGAGAAGTGTTTTAGTAAAACACCAACGTAATGTTTACAGAAATTGTGGATCAAAAGATAGACCTTTAGTGGTTGAAATGTAGAGATGAGGCACACCTGACCTCCAGGGCTTCCTCCAAAGTGAATGCAGGAAGTGGCCACCTTGAAGGACCCATTTGGAGAAACAGACTGACAGGAAGGGCTGTTTCAGAGGTAGGGGTGGGGGAGGGGTGCTCTTTCTGAAGCTGCTGATTCATTTGCTCAATGACATGTGATATTTTGCAGAAAGTAATAAAGGGATAGTTGAAAACATGTATTGCAGAAGCTGAAATGTCTGGAGTGTGATATGTACTGTGTGGTGAGGGAGATAATAGTTCATCATTCTAATGCTTGTAAATCTGTCATGATTATTTAATTAAACTCCCCACCTCATTGTTGCTCAGTTTTAAATTCCCAGTGACAGCCCACTATTAGAAACTCATCTTTGCTTCTATGTCCCAAGCCACTGCATTGGGGAAGGGCAGAATCCAGCTCCAACACTCCCCATTTCCTGCCCCATGCCCAGTTTGTCTGCTGCTGACCTCAGGATGCTAATAAACCATCTCTACGAATCTAGCCCAGAGGTGCCAACCACATGACCATCTTGTTGTTTCTACGGATAAATGTGGAGATCACAGATAAATAGATCTTACTTTCACTCATTACCATTCTACTTTATCTAGTTGTGTTCACATGTGTTAAATCATCTGATACTATAGCACTGTGATACAGCCAGGGCATGTATCCATTATATTTTATGAATGAGGAAAATGAAGAAACAGATCAATTTAAAAAAAAAAAAAAAAAAGTCCAAGATTACAGACTGGCATTGGCAGAGAACTCACATCCACCCTCTTCTTCAAAGGTTGAGTTTGGTTAGGCCAAGGACTTTCACTCTTGGTGTGAGTGACATTTAGACAATGCTATAACAGGCCTGCATCAGGCATTATAAGATGCAATGTTCTTGGCCCCTATCTCCACATAGCTAAGAGCACCATCTCTCAAGCTGTGAGAACTCAAAATGTCTCCAGACATTAAATGTTCTCCATGCAACATGATTTCTGGTTGAGAAGTAGGAGGCAGTTTTCAGATTATGATGAAACATGAATAACGTTCAAAATGACACAGGGTCCCTCTTCCTGGAGCCTAGGGGAATTGCTGTTCATGGCAACTACTGTTCAATACATGTATACAGATGTCTAGGTTTAGATGAAGAGGGCAGTCTCTGCCAAGGCAGGAGAAAAGTGTGCTGGTTTTAGGGATGTGGGGTGGGCTTTCTAGAATCAAGGGAAAAAAAGAGTAGTTAGGGCATGAGACGCAGGCTGGCTCTTTTCCCTACCCAAATGATGAAAAGGACTTGCTCAATGTTTGAATATCTAATACATTCACATGATTCCAAACTAAGTACACACACACACACACACACACACACACACACACACACATGTCTTCCTCAATTTGGGATCCCCACTCCAGAGTTCTTTAGAAGTAGCTATGTCTTCATAAAGGATCTTAGGCTTAAACACAAGCTTTGATTTAGATCAAAGTGTCTCTGGGCCATTACCTTACTCATATACATATATAAAGTAATAAAAGCCATTTGTCCTTGTAAATGTGGTAAGGGCCAAGCATCACTACCTCCAACCTCATCACTGCCTGCTCCACCAACAGAAAAATGGCTGATGCTTTGCAGTGGAATAAAACCAAAGTCTTGAAAAATAGAAGATGAAAGAGACAGAGCCATGTAGGTCAAGGCCTCCCTATCCTATGAGCATCCTGCTCTGTTAGTTTCCAACCAGACATGGTGGAGATTGGTTAGAGACTCTGGTTCTCCCTCTCTCGTTCCCATTGCTGCCTGTAGTCCCCAGAACTGACTTGCCTAGCAGGGGAAGGTTGCTGTGGACAGACCTAAAAATGTAGGCTGGAAGGGCAAGGTACAGAGATGAGTTTATGGATGCAGAAAGGCAGATGATGACCACAAACACTTCCTACACGTGTATGCCCAGGCGGCTGGGAAATTATATTCCAACTATGGGATCAAAAAATCAACAAAGAGTGACCATCTCTCTCGCAAACAACAGTTAGGTGATTTGGGACATATCACACGACCATCCTGACATCTGTTGCTTTGGGAAGACTAAGGACTAAGCACCTTCATCCTGTTTAAAATGCAGAGGCTGGGAGGCTGAAGAATGAATGGCTCAAAGATGGTTCAGAGCACTAACTGCTCTTGCAGAGGAACTGGGTTTGGTTCATAGCATCCACATTAAGTGGGTCGCAACTACTTATTACCCCAGTTCCAGAGGAGTAAATACCCTTCTCTGTCCTCTGCAGGTATCAGGCATGCATGTGGTACACATCTATACCTACTGGTGCTATGTGTATGTGGTGTATGTATGCATGCATATAAATATGCATATTATATATACATACACACACATATATAATATTTATAGAAAAATATAGAGGTCTGGTGTGGTGGCATATGTCCGTAGCTCCTTAGTTCCAGCAATTTCAGGCAGATCTCTATGCATTCAAGGTCACCTGGTCTACCTAGTGAGTTCCAGGCTATATAATGAGACCTCTTAAACTGCAGCGGCTGGGATCTCTAGCATCAGCATCCTATTAAAGGGCTGACATCCTACAGATCATGCTTTGCCTTCTGTTTGCTTCTAAGTCTCTTATTTGGTCATAAATTCCCCAAATATCACAATATCCTCTAGTAGTAGCAGAAAAATTCTGGTAGTCTCTCTGATCACAAACTTTTGGCCAAGTCTTTGCTGTGATGTTTTTTAAAATTACTCTTCTTGCTGAGGATGGTCAAGTTCACCTGAAATCCCAGCCCTGAAGAACCAGAGTCAGGAGGATTGTGAGTTTGAGGCTACCTTTGACTACATGAGAGGATGTTTCTTAGGAATTTTTTTCGCCCATCTTTTCCTATGTTAATTTGTGCCCAACTCTTGTTTCCTTGAATAGAAATTGTTTCCTTGAATAGAAAAGCCACTGGTAACACAGTTCCCTGACCTTATCACCTTGTACCTCAGTCAGGTGTGTACAGCCATCACATTCTATCACTGTTCTCCACAATAGTGTCATAGTGCCTTAGTCCCTACAACTGTGCCACCCATTATGGTAACCAACACATACCTGTTTAAGCTTTAAGTTTCCTATCAAAGATTAAAACTTCAATCTTTCAGCCTGCTAGTGTATAAAAGTCACCAAGTCACCTATAGCTTTACCTACTGGTAGACTCTTCATGTTACAAACTGACCTGCCAGGTAAGATGTGTCCGGGGATTCAATAGTGGCATGACTGTTATAAGGATAGCTAACCACATTCTGATTGGATTTGGGGCCTGCTACACAGGAAAGCACTTCTGTACTGTAAATGTGTCAAAAGCCCATGCCTAGAAAATCATAAGCCTCAAAGGGAACTTCAATTGTTGTCAAAATGCCTTTTTTTCTTTAAAAAAAAAAAGGATTCATTTATTTCTCATGTATACAGTATACAGAAGAGGGTACCAGATGTCATCATAGATGGTTGTGAGCCACCATATGGTTGCTGGGAATTGAACTCAGGACCTCCGGAAGAACAGTCTCTTAACCTCTCAGCCATCTCTCTAGCCTCATCAAAAGGCCTTTTAAATATTTCTGTTTATACTAGTAGATTAGGCTGCTCTCAAGCCTGGTTAGAGAGGCTTCTTTTTATAGTGAACAGTAATCAATGTGAGACTCAGAATTTGTCAAAGCACTGAGTATATAGGATGGTTGCTAAGTGTAATCTCTCTCTCTTTCTCTCTCTCTTACATACATACATACACACACACACACACACACACACACACACACACACACACACACACACACACACACACTGCTCCTGTCCCCAAGGCTCAGAAATGAGGGGAAAGAATGCAGAACTATCAACATTCCAACATGTAGGAGCAGGGCACGTGAGACTCTTACCCCTGGGGAGGAGCTAGCTATGGGCAATTAATGGGGGCTGGAGGAGGGAAAAGTGACTTCTCTTCCACTGGAAAGTTGCCCATGATGCAGTAAATAACCCCATATCTGTACACATGCAGGCAATCCTAATTAAACTCAATAGGCTAATTTTTTTAAAGACACGAAATTAGAAAAGAGACGTGTTTGGAAGAAGGATTCCAGATGAAGTAGAAAAGGGGTAAAGAAATGGAATGGGGTGGGTTTAATACAATCAAAATACATCGTATACATGTATAAAATTGTTAAAGCTAAAAAAAAATGATTCTAAAACTCAATACTAACAATTACATCAATAAAAATGCGGTTCCTCAGACATACCACTTAACAACCTCATGAATCTTATGGCCACAGGCTTAGTGCAAATTATTGAATACTTTTACCATTCCAGAAAGTTCTACTGGAGAAGACTGCCCTGAAACATAAGTTTCAAACTCTTTACACAAACACTCAGGACTCATTCGGAGTCAGCCCCATTCTACTACCTGCGATGTGCCCCAGATACTGACAAAGGGCTGAGCTTAAGTTAGCTTCTCCTGTTCCTCTAGCAAGCTACCTTCATCCAAGTGTATGCCATGCTTCTCAGATGCCCATCACATAACAAGTAAGCAAATTAGAAGGAACAGCCACCAAGGAGTGACAGAAAGCAGAGAGACATTAGGATTATTTATTTATTTACTTATTTTTCAGTGGGGGTTTCTTCATGTAGCCTTGGCTGTCCTGGAACTTGGATTGTAGACTACGCTGGCTTCAAATGCAGATCTGCCTGCTTCTGCCTCTAGAGTTCTGGTGACAGTAGGAATTTTTTACCCCAGCAAAATGCTGCCCCCAGCTTAGAAGCTGTGGAATTTGGAAAACAGCAATGAGCTTCCAGCTCCTTGGGACTTGTGATGATTAAACAAAATGCCAGCCACTTGTCTTGGCACTTAATACTGATTTGGGTCATTATTTAATTGTTTTTTTGTTTTCATATGGGACTATATTTTTCTCCCAAACAAAATAAACTGTATTGGGAAGCAGAGACAAGTTCTTGAAGGTATTTCTTTTATATGCTTTTCTTTCCTCCTTCATTTTCTGATCCCAAGAATGTGCCAGAGTTTGCAAACTGGTTGCAGTCTGTAGGCGAGAAAGGTTCAACCAGCTGTTGTTTTGCTCAGAGTGAACTTAAAAATCAGAGTATATGACAGACTGGGCTGTACATTCATGCACAGCTCAGTTAGCAGCTGAGTGCCGCCCTCCCCCCAACGGAAGGCATGTATCCTTATGATAGTTCCCATAGTTATAGCAAAACCTGCTTCCTGCCTGGCTCCCGTAGGCTTTTGTGTTTACAACTCCAGCGGAAGACATTCAGCAAATTAACTCAGAGTGGAAATCCTAGACTCTGTAAACACAGAGAGGCAGCCATTAATGCTGGCCTTAATGGGCAAAATGTTTGCTTTACACAGCTAAAACCTAACTTGGTTTATGCCTTAGTTGAAGACATTAACTTTATGGGTTTATGTAAGCTTAGTTCCCTCTGGGCTTGCCAAGAATTGATAATAGATTAGAGTAATGGGCAATTGGAAGAATCAAAAGCAGCCAGCTCAACAATCACTTGAAAACAATCAAGATAGCGACAGCACTGAGTTCACAAATACTGACTGTTCCCTAAAATGTGTGGAGAGCTGCATGTTTCTGGCTGGTGCCCCCCTCATCTGGAGCCTTGTACAGGAAGCGCAAGACAGACACCTGGCTAACACTAGTTGACAAAGGTTCCTCTCAGCGCTCATTAGAGTCTCCTGGGCCCTAGAGCAGCTGTTTTTCATGCCTCACTTATCTCAGTCAACTGAAGCTGCTTCATAGACTCCTTTGGGGGCCTTTCTTGTTGCTGGCAGTACTTTGCTGGTGGGGGGTGTCCTTAATCCAGGTTATTTTAGTCTTTAATCAGTCATAAGAAACAATGCATCACCAAGGCTCTCTATGAAACAGATCCATACTGCATCATCAGAGCTTCAGAACAGGGAAAGAAATGACTTAAAAGATTTATCTAGTGGAGTGTAAGCCTTGGTGCACTCATAGAGTCAGGGCTGGGGGGTGGGGTAGGGAATCATTTCCCTTATCTCTGTACATTTACAAAGTATTACTTTCATGGTTTTTTTTTTCTAAAAGAATATTTATTTTTTTTATTTTATGTGAATTGGTGTTTTGCCTGCATGTATAACTGTGTAAGGGTGTCAGATCTTGGAATTACAGACAGTTGTTTGTGGATGCTGGGAATTGAACTCAGGTCCTATAGAAGAACAGTCAGTGCTCTTAACTGCTGAGCCATCTCTTCGGCCCCTACTTTTATGTTTTTGTGAAGGTTCTTTTAATAATCAGATAACCAGAAGATTTCTATACTGTTGTGTTTCTTAAAACATTGGTGTATTTGCATGTTCACACAGGTCTTTTTAACTTTCTTTTGTCTCTATAGGAATTATTATAGCACCCGAGCTTTTCATTTATATGACTTTCTCAATATTGCTGAGTCAAATATCCATTTACTGTAGAATCTTCCCAGTTTTGGTGCATTTTGGACCATGGCACACTTGGTAAACACCAATAGGTCATGATCATATTCTTTCTATTCTGTTTGTATGACAAAGGATTTCGGTCCAGAATACTACCTGAGGATACTACCTGATGCTCTCCTAAATCAATGACAGGCTGGTGGTGTGTCTCTACACTGTTCTCATACTTACCAGGGAAAGAAGAAACAACTGATGTTTCACCTGTGTCTAAAATTAAGAACTTGCATGACTATCTTTGGCTGGATACAGAACGTTTCTAAAACCTGGCATCTGGAACTCCTTAGGCTTCATCCTGACATATATTTTCCCTGATGGCATCATCACTTTAGATGGCAGTGTCCATGTTTATATGTCTAGGTTTCCCTGAGTAGAAGAGTTAAAAAGATCTATAGGAAAAGAGCACCTAGGAAACCAATGTTTCACATAGATACAGGATCTGAATACTGAATACAAGGCAGACATCTTGAGAAATGTTCACACCACAACACACACTACCTGTCCATCGAAGAATAGCAAGGAGAAACAAAAAAAAAAAAGATATAGCAAATTTCCAATACATAAACCTTCTAATCCCAGTAGAGAAGGAGGGCAAAAACTTTGAGAAGTTGTAATGTGTAAGGTTAACTATAAGTGTGAACAGTAGTGCTTAGGGCTACATTTTACCCAATAATAATAGCTTGATTGATTTAAGAGTCAAAATTTATCAAATTGAAAAAAATTGGAAAATGTGCCAAAGACACAAATCTTAGAGGATTCAAAAAAAAAAAAAAAAATTGCAGGGAGTGACAGCAATTTACATTACACCTTTTTCTTTTCTAATTTAACAATAAAAAGTATTTAGTATTTTGCAGTGAGTCAAAGAAACTCATATGCTAGACAGAATATCACATGTTAGAGCCTTCTTCCTATGAATAACAAGAGAGGCAGAGAAATAACTATCTCCCCACACTTATTTTCAAATGGCAACTGGGACTTAGAGAAAGATGTCCCTCAAAGATAGCCATGTCCTAATCCTTGAACCTTATGAATATGCTATTTTATGTGGCAACAAAGAGTTTAGGCTAATAAACATAAAGATTGTTGTTCAACTAACTTTGAAATAAAGACATTATTTTGCATTATCTGGGAGGGCATGGTGTAATTCACTGATCCTTTGTAATACCAGAAGACTCCTCCAGGCACTGCTGGCATTGAGTAAGAAGGAAGATGATACTGGGTTCATCTAGTAACTGGATATAACAAGGACTAGGATTCTCCCCTAACAGCTCTGGAAGGAATGCAGCTACATGGATACCAGTCACACCCTGTCAGACATCTGACCTTTACAACTATGTGATGATACATTTCGTCATTTAAGTCAGCAGACTTTTGCCAATTCAGTAGAGTAGCAAGAGAAAGTAGGACAGCTAACAACAGCTTTAAGAAGAAAAGACCCTCACAGCACCATCCTGACAAACAGTAGAAGGCTGCCCCCACTTTCTGGAGAAACTAAAAGAACTCACCTTTTTGTAGGTTTTTTCTTCATTTTGTTTTCCAGGTACTGTGTCTCCATTTTCAGCAGGTGACGACATCTACAGAGGAGAAATATTTCTACTTGAAAACTGGGTGCTACTCTTTTGATGCAACATAATAAATATATATGTACATATATTACACATTATTTTTGTTGTTATTACTGCCACTGTTTCAAAGAAAGACAAAGAGAGAAAAAAAGAAAAAAAATCCAAGAGTGTTTATTTGTAGTATTCTTAACTCTGTAAATCTGAAGAAAGATGTTGTAGAAGCCTAAACAATTCTCATGTGGATAGATTTTTGTTGGTGGTAAAAGCTATTTAAAATTTATTTTGCTTCAAGTTGTAAGAGCTCACTGTAAAAATGTCTGGAAAGTACCAAAATTATGAATTAGAATACACACAAAACTCCACTCTCAATACTACCTCCCTGAAGCAACTCCATGACTGGCATGTGAGCACAGATGTCTCTACCTTGTGAGATATGCATTTTGATATGAAAAATAATATCCATCTTAGTGTTTTCAGTGAACACTGATATAATAAGCGTGTGTCTTTTTTATGATTAAAAAAATATCCTCTCTGGGAACAGAAAGTTTTTTTAAGATACAAGAAGACATCACTGTGTGAATCAAATTGTGCTTTAGTACTTTAGTTAATACTAATATTGATAGGTAGTTGAAGTTGCATAAAAATTTTGATTTTGAAAATAATATAGTAATTATCTGTGCTTATATCTTTGTCCAATATCAATGTTATCTGGGACTCAATTCCTGGAATAACTAAGTCATACTAGGGTATTCACAATTTAAAGCTTTTACCAATATACTAGCAAATTTCCTTCCAAGAAGTTTATACCCACTCACATCCCTATCTGTAGTGAGTGGGAGCTTGTCTTACTGAGCAAGAATAACGACTATATTTTAGATACCATTGATAACTTGATGAGTCAAATAAGGGCTCTATTCAGTTTAATTTTTATTTTTGAAAATTTCTAGTGAAGACTAAATTTCCCCCACACCATTGCTTTGTATGTTTTCTTTTGAGTTTCCCATACTTTTGCTAATCTGTTAGGGTTTTAGTATTTTAATTATTGATTTAAAACCTGTATTAGTATTAGTAATTTCCTTTTTGGTTTTTACTTTTTAAAAAATACTTTTTTTATTTTATGTGAATTGGTGTTTTGCCTGCATGTATAACTGTGTAATGGTGTCAGATCTTGGAATTACAGACAGTTGTGAGCTGCCATGTGGATGCTGGGAATCAAACTCAGGTCCTCTGGAAGAACAGTCAGTGCTCTTAATCGCTAAGCCATCTGTCCAGCCCAGTAATTTCCTTTTTAATTCTAAGTTTGGGACTATTACTTTATTACTAAGCACATTATTAGTATTTTTCCATGCTGATATATGCCTTCTAATCTCTTCTAAAATTTTGATACAGAGAGATTTTAGTTTTACATACAAAAAATATTTATCAACTTGGTGAGTTTTTTGAATGTATTTAAGATAAACTATTTTTCTAACTGATAGACATTAGATATTCAAACATGTATTTTAATAACTTTTTAAGTTATTTTAAATTATATTTAAATTTATTTTAAAAATTCATATATCATATTTTGGTTACATTCTTTCCCTTTGCCTAACTCCAGCCAGATCTTTCTTACCTCTCTACTCACACAACTTCATGTCTTGCTCCCTCAAAAAAAGGACAAATAACAACACTAATTAAAACAGACAACAATTTTTTTAAAAAAAATTATTAGAACAAAATGTACACAACAACACTAACCAAGCATGAAGTCTGATTTGTGTTGATCAACTGCTTCTTGGCTTGGGCCCTGATCTGGAGCAGTTAACATATTCAGTGAAGTAAATATTGATATTTACTTTCCCAGTAGGAATCAACTGCAAATAGCTTCTTGGTTAGGGGTGGAGCTCTGTGTCTACATCCTCTCTCAGTGCTAAGACTCTATCTGGTTTGAACCAATGCCGGTCTTGTGTGTGCTATCAGTCTCTGTGAGTTCAGACATGTTCTGGTCCTGCAGCATCTGGAAGATGCTGTTTTCTTGAAGTCAAGAGCTCTGACTCTTACAGTCTTTCTACCTCTTTGTTCACTTTGATTCCTAAGCCTTGAGGGGAAAGGAAAGGTTTGATGAAGATATATTGTCTAAGTTGAATGCTCCCAAGCTTCTCCCTATCTGCTCACTGTCCAGTTTCAAATTCTTTGCTATTACCATTGACTCCAAGAATACTTCAGGATGTTAAATTACTCGAAGGGCATTTCATATCCCAGGGAGAAACAGATATGACTTTTCTACAAGCCTTTGAATCCTGGGCTTTTAATAAGTTCATTCTTTGTGCCACCAAAGAATTAGCCAGCCATGTCTCCACACCTGAACTGAGTAACTGATGCCTGGTGCCTGGCATGACTAAGGCTGATGTGGGATGTCTTTCTATACACTGTGAAACCATTGGCTAATAAAGGGACTGTTATGGCCTATAGCAAGGCAGCTTGGAGGTAGGTGGGAAATCAAAGTGGAGATTAGGAGGAGGGCAGAGTCAGAGAGACTCTGCAGGCTGCCACCCAGAAGACAAGATGTAAAGGAACAAAGGTAAAGCCATGGAGCCACATGGCAATACCCAGATTAATAAAATTGGGTTGAGTTACACTGTAAGAGCTAGCTTGTAATGAGCCTGAGCCATAGGCCAAACAGTTTGTAATTATAATATAAGCCTTTGTGTGATTATTTGGAACAAAGCTATTGCAGGGCTGAACCTTAGGGCTGGGCTAGGCCAGAAACTTTTGGCTACATAAAACCATTCAAGAAAATGAAGATGTGGACTTAGCTGAGCCCACTTAATCACATCTATTGCTACCACAATCAACCTCAACCCCATCCTCTACTCCCAAACAGACTCCATTCAACCTTCTGCATTAGAACTGGGAGTCTACAGGACCTCTGTTTCACAAAACATGTGCTTTATTTGTTTAAAGAGGAACTAATTTTTTTCCTAGTTTCCCTAGAATAGTACTTTTACAGGTTCTGAATAAAATGCTATGAAGATTAAAATGCCTGAAAGACTTAGTAATATCAGCTAGGGACAAACAGCCTACCTTCATCCCAAGATAAAAAGCCACCCTTCAGTCACTCAAAGAGCCAAGAGAAGAAGGACCTCCCTGGAGAACACCCTGTGAGGAGCTGCACTTCTCAGACACTCAGCTTTGAAAATGGAAGCACTTCAACAGCCACTCTGGGTCGGGGGGTGGGGGGGGTGAGAAACAGCCTCCAGGAAATGCACTGATTTACAGGAATGAAGGGCAGTGAACAGAAAGTCTGTTTCATTACTTTGGAAATCACTTCTGACGTGACAGCAGGGAACTATGGGAACTCTGCCAACTTATTCAATTGATCTAACTTCCTTTTGAGAAGCACAAAAGAGAAAAAGGAGGGCCATGGTAGTGATGAGGGGCCATGGTAGTGATGAGGGGCCATGGTAGTGATGAGGGGCCATGGTAGTGATGAGGGGCCTATCCATTGTTGATAATGCTTCTGCCCTCCCACCCCATCCTGGGGCAGTGTTAGGTACAAAATCACTAATCAATATTTGTTGATATTTCCCCTACATCATCCCTAAAAAGCCATGTGCATTCAGTTGTTATTTTTTTCTCTTCCTGATAGAATGCTATGACACTTAAGGGAGAAAGGTCTTATTCATAGTAGAGTTCATCTGTGGGAAAATCCAAGGCCAGGATCCAGACGCCTCTACTCACATTACATCACTAGCAAGTGGAGAAAGCAAGATTTACTTGCTGGTTCTCAGTTCACTCTGTTTTGTACAGTCCAGAATCACAGCGCAGGGAACAGAAAACCTCTCATCCTCAGTGGCCAATCTTCCCAACTCAGTCAGTGCAATCAAGAAGATCCCTGACATGCTTGTTTAGAGGCCAGTCTCTCTGGAGATCCCAGACGTCTCAAATTGACAACACTAAATGGTACAACAGCAGATTACAGAGCACTATTAACCTGGGCACAATGGGATTACTCTGTCCATACTTAGGCTTGGTATGTTTTGCCCTGGGTACAATACATACTTGTGAGTATGTAAGCCAAGATAAGCATAGATGACAACATTACATCACCTTATTTCTATAAAATAAAGAAGGAAAGATATTCTGCATTACTGGTGATTTACCTAAAGATGATATTGGAAATGAATTTAGCATGCCTTTAATATTTTGCTGTAAATCATTTGTTTAAAATTAAAGAGAATTATAAGGTGATTAAAAATTAGCCATGCATTATAATTCATGGCATTTTCCTCCCCTACCATGCTTTGTCCATCTACACACAGACATTCAAAACTTTCTATGTCCTGTTTGCTTGACGTCTGTTTGAAATTTAATGCAGTCAAAGTTAAATGTCATGAGCTGGGTAAGTAAATAAAAATACAATAGGAAAATGAAGGGCTGCATAGCGCATCTGTCAGGATTAGAGATGGAGAATACATTTCCTTACCTTTGTAAATAAAATGACAAGTCATCTGTAGTTGGTAGTGACGGTTGGCCTATTCATCGTTGACACTGCTCTTGTCCCCCCAGGTTCCTGTTAGAAAAGAGGTCACTGGTCAATATTAAGAGATATTTTCACTTACTCTGACCCCAAAAGATCAGAGGTGGCTCTAGTGAGACTACAGGAAGGGGTACACATGAGGGAGTAAACAAAGGGGTAACCAGGATAAACCTCAGGACTCATAGGCACTAAATCAACTTGCAGTGTCCAAGTTAACACTGAAGTTCCTACCTGCCACAGCAAAGTACATGATTGGCTTTTAGATACAGAATCTCCAACAGATAAAAGCAGCAACTTAAACCACAGGCTGGACTGGATAGTCCCCTGTTAGTTTTCATACAGGATGATTTTATTGACATGTGAATAATTTTTTCAGTAGTAGTTAGACAATAAATTGGCCGATTTCTATCTGAGTTGCTTAGATGATATACAAATGATATACTCCAAAAAAAAAACTTCCACAAAATTTTGGTTATAATAATATTTAGCATTGAAGAGATATAAGCTCATTGTAATCTTTTGTCTTTCAGCACTAGACATTGAACCCAGGCAGCACTTTACCAAAGAACTACACCTCATACTTTTTTATTGTAGACCCAGGCAGGATCTTGCTAAGTTTCCCAGGTAGCCTTGAATTTGCAACTATTTCACTTTGCTGTGTATCAGGAGTTACAGGCACATGCCACCGTGCCTTGATCATACTCAACTTTTAAATAACAGGTAGGTATAATGTAAAAATAAATTAGGCCTTATCTCATATCCCCTTAGAGTTAATCAACATTAACAATTTGTTACATGGCTGTAAAAAAAAAAATCTCTCCATGCTTGTTGCTTGTATATATGTATACACACACACACACACACACACACACACACACACACACTTTCACTTGTTCTTACTCTTAACAGTACTGGTATATATATGTGTGTGTGTGTATATATATATATATATACACAAACATCAGTATATTTACTATATATGCATATATGTGTATATATATACATATATACACCTTCCTGTTTAAAAGTAACTATACAGTAGAGAGTGACTGTGGATGTCCTATATGTAATATACATACATATATACTAGCTCAGCCACCCCCAAAAGCTCAGGGACTATCATAAAAGAGGGCAGAGAGATTAGAAGAGTCCGAGGTTGGGAAAGAACGCGGCAAAACTGTGTCTCCTGGACATGACATCATGAATGCAGTCACGAACTCACTGCAGTTGTACACCACACAAGATCTTTATCAAAAGGCATACACTCCGGAATGATGCTGGATGCTTTGTTATCAGGTTTTGGTACTAAGAATACATTTCATAAAAATGCAAAACTTTATATGCAATCCATTTTTAATTCAACTCTGGAATTTGAAATCTGTTAGAAAACCATCCATTTTACTTACATTTTAAATTGTATTGCCATAATGTTTCTCCTTATACAGTTATTACATTATTTTAAACCACCTGCACTCTGACAAACATCTATTTTCTTATTTCTATTGTTTGGTGTATGTATACAAATATTGTAGACCGCTTTTTATTATTGGAATTCCTTTTAATTGCTCTGTGGACATTTCCATTCACTATATTTTTTGTAAGGAAGAGCCAATTTAATTTTCTATTAACTCCTCCTTCCCCAAAGCATTAATTCAGTGCACACCTGAGTTGCAAGAAATAAAACTAGGGAGCCCAGTGGCTGGAAACACGTCATGCTCTTGTAGCAGACCTGGGTTCAGTTCCCAGCGCACAGGCCAGCTCACATCTGCCCGTAACTGCAGTTCCAATGCCCTTTCCTGGCCTCCCAGGGCTCCTGCACAGACATGGTGCACAGAAACTCATATAAAATAAATAAATACAATGAGAAAAGTAAAAATAGAATTGGAAAAGCTCCCCAAACCATTTGCAGATGACTACACATATGAAAAAGAAAAATAACAAAAATCTCAGTTAAACAGACTTATTAACAGGGGATTAAAGTCTGGAAACTGTATTTAGTTTCTGAAACTGAAAACAAACTACTTGTTCATTTACTTATTTATTTATTGTTGCTTTTTGTTTTCAAGACAGGGTTTCTCTGTGTAGCCCTGGCTGTCCTGGAACTAGCTCTGTAGATCAGGCTGGCCATGAGCTCAGAGATCTGCCTGCCTCTGCCTCGCTAGTGCTGGAATTAGAGACATATGCCACCGCTGCCTGACTTGTTCAATTATTTTTATCAACAGCATTGAATGACTTTCAGGCCTGATTTTTCAAGGAGGAAATGTAATTAAAATTATTTTTACTTAAAAATATGCTTGTGTTCAGCTTTTCTCTCTCATGTTCTGATTTTATATATATATATATGAAGAAAAAATTATTTCTAATGGCATGAAATGCAAAATTTTGAAACTTCAACAAAATCTCAGTTCAGAATCTCAAGAACTGTACATAAGAGCAAATGAAGATAATTACGTCTACAATACCAATTACTGGCCAACTATTGGCATTCTGTTTTTTCTAGTTCTCTCAAAGAAAACTCTTAACTTGAATTTTCGATGGAATAATTGCTAAATATATTTAAAAGTAAAATAAGACCTTTCACTGTGTAGTCTTTAGAACGGACAGTTCTTATTTTATTCCAAAATCCAAACTTACTCCAAACCATAATTATCATATTGACTTGGTCAAGCACAGTTGTATGCAATTCCATAAACCACAGTATATCACTAAACTCCATTAACCTAGGCTTAGGAAAAACAGGACTGATCATACCCACTTATGAACAATGAAAGGCATCAGCCATGGTGGTGATAGAGTAATGATAAAGCCGGCCTTTGTGTCTGAGTCAGGAAGCGCCCATCCCATGCCCTCCCTTGTGTCTACCACTTAGGTGGCTTACAGATCCCAGGACCTCCTTCATATTAAAGGCAGAAGTGCTACTGATTGCTCAACTGTTCCCTTTCTTCTTCAAGCAGCATATCAATCTCCTTCAAAACAAGATTTGAATCCACCCTTAAACTGGTGGAAGTAGCTTCAGTCTGATGCATTCAAAAGGCACTGATTGGGGGGTATAGCCAGTGGTAGATCATTTGGCTGCAAAAGGCACTGGTTGGGGGGTATAGCTAGTGGTAGAGCATTTGACTGCAAAAGGCATTGGTGGCTTCAGGAAAAGACAACTTGTAGAATGCTTTCCATTTTATTGTTAGTACATTTGCTTTTCCTGTTAATAATTCTTCCTCGGCTTAGTGACATAGCTTGGCAGCAGAGCACTTGACTAGTATATTCAAGGTTCTGGGTTCAACCCCAAGTACTGCCAAAAATATTTCTTCTTTTTGGTGGGGTTTAAAACTTAGATATTATTATTTTGTTTTTCATTCTGTTTAGTAAAAGTATGTAGCATTCCTCAACACATTAATGATAACCCCATTAAGTGCTTGTTGTGCTTGTTTTTGTTTTAATGGTGTGTCAGGAAGCCTAGACTGGCATTCAACTTGATATGTAGTTGACAGTCATTTGAATGCATGATCCTCTGACCTTCACCTCCAGAGCACTGAGATTAAAGTATGTATTACAGCATGTGAGGTCCATGTGGTGCTGAGGAGCAAATGCAGGGCTGACTAAACACTAGTAACCGAGACGAGATCTTGCTATATAGACTGTCCTTGAATTTATAATCCTCCTGTCTCAGTCTTTCAAGTACTGGAATAACACATAAGCATCTCCATATCCACCTGGTTTAAAGTGTGAGCAGACTTGCTTTTCCTCCCCCATGCCTCCTCCCCCATGCTGGAGATCAAACTTAGGGACTGGTGCATGCTGGGTAAGCACTTCATACTAAGCTATATCCCCATGTTTGCTATCTTAAATTTTACCAAACACCAGATTGAGTCAGCTCCCATCAGCTCTGTTCTTACTAGCATTTTTTATAAATAGTTTAAAATGGACTTCTCTGTTTTTTAAATCTGAATTTGCCATTTTATAGGAGATAAAAACTCGCATCTGTTGTGAAAAACATTTCAGCTTGCTTTCAACATACATTCTTATGATTAATTACACTTGTTACTGTATTTATTGTTTCTCATTCCTTTATTGGATTATTGAAGTTATCAAGTTTATAATTCCTTTTCCTTCCTGTTAATTTAAAAGTTACATATATAGTTGCTCATAGCTATCTTTCCACCTTAAATCAATGAAAATTTGTTTCTTTTTGTTGCTGCAATGCCAGGGATCAAACCTAGGGCATTTCACACAGTAGTTAAGTACTGTACAACTGAGTTACATCTCCAACTATATTTTTTCCCAGTAAAAACAAAATGACTATGTTCACTGTTTCACAAAGTTTTATCAATCAGATCTTCTTCTAAGAAAAAAGAGTTGCCAGCATGGGTGGGTGTATGTGTGTGTGTGTGTGTGTGTGTGTGTGTGTGTGTGTGTGTACTCAGCAGGAACATTTGTTGTGAGGAATCACCCCTGACAGGCTCTTCAGCCCTGTGTATGAACAGCTCACTGCTAGGACCTTCTGGGTCAGTCTCTGCAGGAAGTCAGTCACCCTAGGTCATAACCTCCTGTGGCAGCCCTTTCTGTGATCAGATGACAGGGCAGCGCTCTTCCTCATGTACTCAGTCCAGGCTCTGTGCTTTCTTTGTGGGAGTTTGCCCTTGTGCTTCTTTATAGCTTGTTTTAGCTTCCTGGGGATGTTTTATCAGAAGAGCGTAGGCTCAAAGTGACAAATTTGTTTTGGCACAGTTTTCAAGAGTAGAAGTTCAAAATCAAGTCTTTTGCAGGGCCATGATCTCTCTGAAACTCTGGGTACTCATTCCTCTGCTCCATCACTTTGGGTGCTGGTCATCCATCTTTGCTTTCATTGCCTTATACTTTATCTCTCCAGTTTTGGCCTCTTTCACTCCACTGCATATTCACCAGATGTTGCTGTCTACACAAGACATTCTCTTTATTTTCTGAACTATTGCTTAGAGTTGAACCCAGCAATTTCATACTCACTTGAGATCACACGCACAAGTTGGTCCATATACATACATACATATTTGGAGAGCACAATTCTCACAACACAGTTAATGCTTCATAAATATCATGTACCCCAAACTTAGTTCCAGCACCTGCTTCTAGAGAACCAAGCTGCAACATTTCTTTTCTCATCCTTAGCCACAGATAGGCACATTCGGGATGTTTTTCATTCTCTCACTTCCCACTCTATACCACTTATCAAACATTTTCTCATAGTCAGTGTCACTTCTGCCTCAAGGAGTCTTAATGACTGACAGCTAACAGTCCCGTTATCATCATTTAGACTTGACCATAAATTGTGATGGTTGATCACTATTGTCAGCTTGGCTGGATTTAGAATCATCTAGAAGGCACACCTCAAGATTCTGTAAGAGATTCCACAGAGGTTTAGCTGAAGAGAGATGACACAGCCATGATGTGGATGGTACTGTGCTATGGGCTGGGTTTGTACTGAATACAAAGGGGAAAGAGAATGTGAGTTTAGCATTAGCGTTCATCAGTCTTGGCTCCTAGACACAGTGTGACCATCTGGCCATGTTCCTGCCTCCATGCTCTCCCTACCTAATGGACTGTGTCCTCTCAGACTGTGAGGCAAAGCCAACCCTCCCTTCCTTGGACTGCTTTTGTCCAGGATTTTGTCACAGTGAGGCAAAAGCACCTAATACATTTGAGTAGGCTTGCTGCCCATCGCTCTCCTTGGTTCTCTGTCCTCCCTATCCTGATGCTCTTGGTTCACTTCTAACTTGATGGAACTATTTCTGGTAGTTCCTCCAGGAGCAGCACATGGACTCACCTCAACTCACCCCATGTGTAGACATATTATTCCCTCATCCTCATGAATACATGTTTCTTTCACCACCATTGTGTCCCTTGTATATAGGTAAGCACTTTCATGTTAGGGCCTCACCAGCCTGTTTGTGGACTCACTTCTCTTCTTCATCTAGAAAGCTGTGTGTTTCCTTTTTCAATACACAATTCAAAATCCCCCAGTGACCAAGCTTTTGTTTTTCATCCATCTTCCCTGGTAAAGTGAAACTGACAAGAAACTAAAATGTGGAGATGCCATCTGGCAGCTATTTGATGATCTGATACAATCCATGAGGAAAATTTAGACTTAGTGAGGAAAAGACTGCATATCCTGTAGGCAGTCCTCTGTGAATGGCATTCATCACAATCAACCTTTTGATAAGAATCAACAGGGTTGCATTCATAGTGTTTGCAAAGGCATAGAATGCAGAAAATCCAATGGCCAATTAGGGAAATAATCTTGGGACATGTGTTGAAATGCAATCTGACTCATGATTCCAAGTTAAAACTCATTTAAAAACATTTCCAAAATTAAACAGAGCCATTTGCTATTGTCATATAGTCATATACTGAGATAGAAAGCTGCTTAACATAACACAAGCCAGGAAATGAAAAGGTCTTACTGGAGGACTATGCTCTTGTACAATGTAAAGAGTTGTCACTTGAATTGGTTTAATAAAACCCTGATTGGCCAGTAGCCAGGTAGGCAGGGCAACCAGACTAGGAGAATTCTGGGAAAAGGAAAGACAGGGACATAATTGCCTGCCAGAAGTAGAGGAAGCAAGATGAGAATTCTGTTCTAAGAAAAGGTACCAAGTCACGAGGCTAAACATAGATAAGAATTATGGGTCAATTTAAGTGTAAGAGCTAGTTAGTGTTAGCTAGTTATAACAAAGGCCACACAGTTTGTAATTAATATAAGCCTCTGTGTGTTTATTTTGGACTAAGTAGCTGCAGGACTGGGTGGGACAGAAAAGCCTCTGTAGGTCAGCCATTGTTTGTGAATCTGATTATTTACCTGTGTTTCTGCTCTGTACTATTTGGATTCTATTACATTAAAGAGCAAATAATATAAAAGCTGGGGAGAAGACCCAGTTGGTAAAGTACTTCTTGTGTAAGCACAAGGACTTGGGTTTGATCATCTGTATAAAATGCCAGGCATAATGGGTTGTATATACTTGTAATCCTAGTGCTGTGGGAAAGCCAGCTGGTAGAGCTTTGGAGCTCACTGGCTAGCTAGCATAGCAGGATGAGTAAGTCAGGGTCCACTAAGAGACTGCCTCCAAAAACTCTATAGATGGACCTTAAGAACACCTGAGGTTGACTCCTGGCTTCACATGAGCATACACTAACATTCACCTGTGCCCATATACTTTTGCACCAACACACGTATATCCTGTCATACACAGAAAGAATAAATGATTTAGATTATCTTTTTAAATTAAAAAGAAATTAAAAGCAAATGTGGGACCAATCTGGCCACAAACTCCTAAGCTTAAGTGATCCTCTTGCTTCAGACTAAAAAGTGTTAGGTTTAGCAGTATATGCCATCATGCCTGATGACTGAGATTTTCATTTAATGAGTCAGCATGACATACAGGATGATGTCAAATACATTATCTCATTTAATATTGAAAATACCTTCTCAGCATCCCTCAATTTAGCTTTGTTGTTGTTTTAGAATTTATTTTTACTTTTAACTATGTGTATGTATGTAGTGATGTAGAGATATATGCATATGAATTGAAGTTGCCCAAAGGCAGCCTTGGATAGCCACAGGTGGTTGTGATCGATCCACTGGATGTGGGGGCTGGGAATGGAAATCAGGTCCTCTGTGAGAGTCATATAGTTTTTCAATGGATGAACCATCCTTTTAAGCCCCTAGTACACTACATGATATATTGTAATAAACTGTTTCATAAAGCAAACGGGATTCTGTCATTTTAACTTTCTTAGGGCAAGGACTCTTGTTGAAAGACTTATTTGTAAAAGGGAAGCCTTTGGTTGGTAAATGAATCTAGTGACATTCCCCATCCCCACCTCAAGGAACCCCTACTTTGGTGTGGGTTTGTTGTGGGAAGTTTTGAAAACTCAAATTCTTGGGTCACACACAAAAGTAAGTGACTAATTACTACCCATGCACAGCAAGATGAACCAGCATGTTCAGCATGCCTTATAGGCTTGGAGACCATGTAAACCATTCTAAATAGTAAAGGAATTACAGATATCCAATCACTTCAAGAGTGTCATCAGAGGCTACTAGAGAAAATAGAGTCATATGGAGCAAAGAAAAAGAAGTTAATGCATGAAACTGATTATCAAAGTGCTGGGTGGGTTGAAAAGTTATGCTAAGCAAGGGCTGGGTATGTTAGTGCATGCCTTTAACCCCATCACATAGGAAGCAGATACAACAAAATATCTGTGTGTTCAATGACAATTTGGTATATGTGGTAAGTTCCAGGCCAGCTAGAGCTATAGAGAGAGATCCTGTCTTTAAAAAAAAAAAAAATGCTAAGCAAGAGGTAGTGGTTAAAAACAGATAGAGATCATGGGTACCAGTAGGAAACCACTGTTGCTTTCAGGGCCAGTGCCTCAAGGGGAGATGATGCTAAGAAACTTTAGAAATAGAGGCTCCCCCTGTAAAGTTGCCAGCTGCCCAAGTGCCCACCTAAAATGGTCAGCTTTTGACCATACTTGGGCATAATCCCAGCTTGTGGCAGACAGGTCATCTCCCCTCTCCTACAATCTATATAAGTTCTTTGCTTTAGTTTGGGTATATACTTCTTTTTTTAATATTTATTTTTATTTTATGAATTGATGTTTTGCCTGCATGTATAACTGGGTAAGGGTGTTAGATCTTGGAATTACAGACAGTTGTTAGCTGTCATGTGGATGCTGGGAATTGAACTTAGGTCCTCCCAGAAGAACAGTCAGAGCTCTTAACTGCTGAGCCATCTCTCCAGCCCTGGGTGTACACTTTTAATAAACTTATTCCTTTGCTTTTCCATTTCAGCTTGATCTGGCTTACTGCGTCAACCAAGAAACCTAGGAACCTATTGTTGACGTACAGAAAACCTATTATCTCGCAGAATGCAAGAAGCTAAAGAAAGGACCACCTGCTAAAACCATCTGATTCCATAAAGTACTGAGCTAGGCAGATAAATTCCCTTGATACAGAACAGATCAAGAGTGAGGGATGACTGGGGCCAATCATGCAGTGACTGGACAAAGATCAAAATGGGACCGGAAATGAAAGTGGGAAGGTAGGTATGAGGTAAGGAGTGTAAGAATCATCGCTCACAATGGAAAAGTGGAGTGTGAGCGGCTGGCAAAAGATGCTCAGGTTTTATGACTCTAGGAATCAGGTAAGAACTTCAATGGATTATAACTCTGGCTCCACTTTAAGTGTGACGTGAAGAGTGAGGCCATGACTCTGCACAGTTTGCCTGCAGTCCATGTTAGAGGGAGGAGGAGAGGTGGGACCTGACCCAGAGCCACCCGACTTCAAATCTATTTTTTTTTTCAGTGTGGTAACATCCTGCCTTCCACTCCTTAAATAAAGCAAGTAAAACATTAATACATACTAGTCATTTTTGAATTTGAAAATGCAACTGAAAGGTTGGCCTACATTATTAGCTTACATAATTATTTCATGTAAAATATGTTCTACATTATGAGTCTTAACCTAGAGGGCAGTCTTAATTTCCAAAGTGGTAGGGGGGCTGTTTAAAACTCCATGGCTACCGCATGTTTTAGATGCCATATTATACCCAGAGCCCCTGGTGAAGGACTTCAGCAGGTAGTCAACAGCCCGATTCCCAGCTAGGTTCACACACTTCAGTCCTTTTACTCTGTCATAGATGAGAATGAGGTAAGGTCAAGTGAAGAGGAAAAGTAATAACTATCTAAGTAGGTCAACAGACAGACAGACACCAGAGGGGAGGGATGTACTACAATCCATTCCTGGTCTCACCAACAAAACAGCGCACCAGACACCAAGCAGTAGGCTATCTAGGGCTAATGCAGAGCAAGGCTTCAGTCTGGGTGTCTCTCCATGTCCGCTGCTGGCCCTCTGTGACCTCAGGCCCTTGTACAATTCTCTCAACCATGAGTTGTGCTGACCCCGTAAGGAGTTCTGGTGCAGTGCTGTTGCCAGATTCCTCAGATATGGCCTCACTTCAATCCTGTCTGCAGTGGGAGGGGGCCGTGAGTTATTTAAGCATCTGAGTGTGCCTGTCCTTTGGAAACTGAGCATCCATAAGACGGGCATATTTTAATGTTTTCTTGCCATTCAGGCTGCATGTACATTCACATTGTCTAAATTCCTCACAAACAAAAGGCAGATAAAACATGTGTGGCCCTTGGTCACTTGTATATATCACTGCTAATCATTTCTACTTTAATCATTCTCTTTTCATGTTCATTAAACAACAAATAAATCCATTCTTTCATTCATTCAATAAACATTAATTATCACATGTCAAATGAGCCTGGCTCCAGGGCCTTGGTGACAAAGACAGGGCCCAATTCTTACAGGAATCTTGTTAGTGGGAGGGCGGGATGGCAGGACGGAGGGGCGAACATGCAAACAGCTACACACAATGTGGCGTGTTGCAGGAGGAACTGGGTCAGTCTGGTGAGGGTCACAGAAAGTATCATCTCCATATCTGAGGAGCATAGAAATTCAATGTGAGCAGTTTGCAGAGCTTAATAGTTGACAGGCAGCTATGTGTCAATGTGAACAGCCTTGCTGGAAGAAAGTTCTGCCGGAATCCTCCCAGTGTGTTTGAGAAGCAGCACAGTATTCCTCAATGTGGCATTTGGTGACAAGAATCAGAAGAATAACAAAGAATCAGAAGGGGAGAAAGATTTAAAACTGCAACGGGTCATTCTGAAAGTCATAAAGATATGCATCCAAAGCACACTAAACTGAAAATAACCTTTGCCATAGTTTTCAAACTTAGAAATGTTAGCGCTTTTCAGACTAGGAAAAATAAAGCCACTTATTATATTAAGAAATCAGTCTCAGATTTTTAAAGAAAATATTTATATGAACTCTTAGAGAAGTGCAGAAAATTTGCATGCTATATGTCTGCATAATGGAAGCTATATATACATACATATGTCCAGGCATATGGTATGTTACATGTTCATATGAGAAGTTATAAAGATAGAAACAGAATCTAATATTCAATGAAAAGCACCCCATTCTTATAGAGAAATATAATTTAAATGAAGCTTCAGTCTGTATTTCTAATATTTATATAACTGAACCAATGCCAAAACCAATCCCAAATGACAGCACCTGCTCTCTTTGAAACCAAATGGAGATCAATCAGGACAAATTATAGGCTCTTATATTCTCTCATAAACCACATGCATCAGCCCCCAGAATGGCTCTCACAAAGCGAACAAACAGAATAGCTTTAAATGGTGATAACAAAAGGCTGGGCATAAAATGAATCAGTTGTAATTCATTTTCTCAACAAAGGTTATGCCAAAAGAATTCTCAAGCTTTTCAATACTGTTTCACCATGAGCAACGGATGAAAAAAAGCCACTGGTGCAAACAGCTACAAGTCACGTGTTGCCTTCTGTCCAGTGTCACTCACGATTTCTCACAGAAACACCACCATCGCTGGATATTCCCTACCTTATTTATAAATCCTAAGCACACAAAGACCTAATGTGTCTGTGTGTATTTGCAGGCATGCCAGAGGAAGAAACATGTCAGGAGAGTAAAAACCTAGGAAGCCGTGATATTTGGCATGTGGGAAAAAACTCTACTAACATCAAAATATCATTAAAAAGT
Organism: Sigmodon hispidus; assembly: GCA_004025045.1. NCBI lineage: Eukaryota > Metazoa > Chordata > Mammalia > Rodentia > Cricetidae > Sigmodon > Sigmodon hispidus. The sequence goes on from PVIH01012252.1 coordinate 56,643, forward strand.
ATCTTTCTGGTCACACTGGAAGACAATCACGACAAACCTCAAAAAGTGGACTTCTCCTCTCCATACATTTCTTCTACAGTCTCTTACCCACTTACAAGACAGTTGACAGGGGCTGGAGAGATGGCTCAATGGTTAAGAGCACTGACTGTTCTTCCGGAGGACCTGAGTTCGGTTCCACATGACAGCTAACAACTGCCTGTGATTCCAAGATCTGACACCCTTACACAGTTATACATGCAGGCAAAACACCAATTCACATTAAATAAATAAATATCTTTTTAGAAGAAAGACATTTGACAAAGGGCCGATTTCAAAGTATCAAATCTTGATGGTGTGATGCAAATTTTCATTTTTTTTATTCTCTATACTTTTCTTTTAGTCTTCATTTGTCCTCTAGGCTGTCCCCTTTTATTTTAAGTGTCCATGCCCCAGAACTTATTCAATGATAGAAACCATATGCAGGTAAAGCTAGTTATGACCAGAAGAGAAATTAACCTGATCATATGTTTTACTCTGCTCCTGCTGCAATCCACAAAGTACTCATGGGATGCTTGCCACCTTTTAAAAAAGCTGAAGCAAGACTGTTCCTCCATAGATCAGAAATATTACTATAAAGGACAGTTGGTCAGTGTCCCCAAAGAATCTCTGATGAAGCAGGTATCAGGGCCTTTGTCTGTTGGGACGTCTGAAAGAACACAATGGGAGAGCTGCACAGACCTTAAAGGACATTTGTAGGAGGGGATAAAGATATAATTATGAAAAGGGAAACAATATTCAGGAGGAAAATGTTCAACTAGGAAAATTTTTAATGGTTTTCTATGGCTCTGGACTAATAATAAGTTCGACTGCTAGAGTTTTATTGTGCTAAAACTGCAAGACCTAAAGCAATCTGGGGAGGAATGAGATTATTTTCTCTTACCTTTCCAGGTCATAGTCCATCCATCACTTGGGAAATGGGGGCAGAGACTCTGGCAGGGAAGGAACCTAGAGGCAGGAACTATAGCACAAGCCATGGAGGAGCACTGCTTACTACTGGCTTTGCTCAGCTTGCTTTCTTAGACTATCTGGGCCCACCAGTCTAAAGGTAGCAGTAGCACCACCTACCTAGGGGGTAGCACCACCCACAATGGGCAGGGCCTCTTACATCAGTCATTAATCAAGCGAATGGTCCAATCTGGTGGAAAGCTATTCTTAACTGAGGCTCTCTCAACTCTAGTTTGTGTTAGGTTGACATAAAACTAACCAGCACAATAGGCAAGAAGTGATGGAAGTAATTTAGAACCACACATAAATATAAGTATCTAGTTAGAGGGCAAACAGTATCAAAATGATAACTTAAGATAGTGTTTCTCACCCAGAAGGGCATTTCATTTATTCCCTCCTTCCAGGACTCCTTTACAAAAGGCACATTGGGGATTATAGGAAAGAGTAAGAATGTTTGTCAAGGTCTTCGTTGTCAAGGTACCCAAATGAGAAACCAAAACACAAGCACGGTAATAATGAGGACGTCTTTAGCAGGATTAGGAGTTAATGCTTTTACTTGGCTTTGCCTTTAACAAGTATTCAATCATCACAGTCAGAGGGCTTATATGTAATGTTTAAGAAATGTAATAAAAAATTCAAAGCCAAAAAAGTTAAGGCCAACAAATCATAAATCAGTTACTAATCACTGAATATTAAAACTCTACAGAATGTTTGACATGTGCTTGGCTTCATGTAGGTTTAAGACATGTTGGGAGCTGAATGAGTCAATGAACCAGTGACTAAATAGAAGAATCAAGGCTATAAAGAGGCAAAACAAGGAGGTCTGGAGGTGAGAGAGTGACTAGATCTAGAGTTTTCAGTCTCAAGGATAGACAAGATGTCAAAGCATCTGAGAAAGACTGTGGGGGGCAGGTAGGGAGGAGTCTACTCATGGTATGTCTGGTAAGAGATGAAGTTATCCTGACCTTCAGGGTAGATCAAGCTGAAGGAATAGTCAGTTGCAGACTAGATGGCCTTGGGAAGCAGCCACATTCATCATACATAAAGTGTATCTGCTAAAAGCTGCATAAGAGTAAAGAAAAAAAATGTAATGGAAGATCAGATTTGGAATGCAGTTAGAAATGTTTGCAGTAGTGCTGCAGTGAAACCCGAAGGCTTTGAATCCAGTTGAGGATGAAAAAGAAGACACCCCATGGGAGTGGACAATGGAAACAGCTCAGTACCTGGACTCTCTTTAGGGCTGGGAAGTTTGGGGTTAAGTCAAAAGTATGTAGGTTTCCAAGCTTCACTAGCTACTGAAGGGTACAGGATTCCCAAGAGAATCTTTCCCTTTGCCTAGAGGTAACTCTTGCCACTGCCCAAGCTGGTTGATGATCAGTGGAAAAGGTACTCTACTTAGGCCAAGCCAGCAGGTCTGTATTTCTTCAACAGAGAGTGGGGGTTTTGAGTGGTGCAGGCTTTTGTTTGGTCAAGCCATGCAGAGGCTAGGATTATAGGAGAGCCCAGGTCAAGACTTGGTAGTTTAACAGACTGTAGAAAGACAGACAGCCATATAACCTTCCAGCAGTGCTACATCAAGCATGACAATTGTCTGCATCCTGTTCCTGCTTTGCAGAGGAATGATGGTCCTTTGTCCTACCCTGTCCACCTGTGACCACATGTACCACATCCATTCTTTTTGGTCCATGGTCTCTCTTCTCATAGCTAGGTACTTTGTGTGCTCTGTCACAGTAGCTATGGTGAGCCCCACTCCCAAAAGCTCATATATTGAAGGCTCAGCCTCCTGTTGGTGAATCCAAGTACTGAGAGGTGATTGGATCCTCAGGGCTCAGTTCTAATCAATGGATGAATCCCTTGATGGCTTTGTAACATGAGGGCATTATTGGGAGGTGATGAAAAGTATGGGGTGGCATGTGGTTGGAGGAAGGAAGCCACAGGGAGCATAATGTTGAAGCATATCTTGTCTCTGTTTCCTGGCTACCATCAAGTCAGCTGCTTTGCTCTAGCAGGTGCTTCCAAGGAAGCAAGAAGGTCATGTACTGAAACTTCTGAATCTGAGCCTCTTCAGTTGTTTAGTTTAGGACATTTTGTCACTGCAACACAAAACTGACCCACATACTTCCTAATACACACACACATACATACACACACACACACACACACACACACACACACACACACACACACACACACACGCCTGAGTCTTCTACCTTTGCTCATGATTTTTCCATGGTCTTTAACCTCTTCCTTCCATAGGTCTCTTCAGCCAGAGGACATGAGATTCACCTCTTGCCTGGGGACCCTTACTCCTTGCTCCCAAAGCTTTCTTTATGCTGGTCCTCCTTTCAAGCTGCAGCCTTGTCTCACTCTCGGTACATCCAAGGTCAAACTCCTCAAAGCCATGTCTTCATGTCACCCTTCCCTACTTATTGACAGAGGAGCAGCAAGCTGCTTTCTCAGGTAACCCCAAGTACTCAAGTCGACTCCTGATAACACTGCCCTGGTCCCCCCAACTCCCACCACCTTGGGGCTTGACATTCTCAGCCAATGTGGCACTGATGGTTAAGTCTGAGGAGATTTAGAGACTAGCTTTGTGAGCATAGACATCTGACAATTGTCATATGTATGTTTTCCATCTTCTATGGAGGGTGGGCTTCACAGAGGGTACACCAAGGACAATTGTCTTCAACTGTCCCTCAGTTTCTCAGAACGCTTGGCAAGCATCCTTATCTCTCTGGCAAGCTCTCTCTTGGAGGAACTTCTCAAATACTCCTGCTTCTCAGACTTCCTATGGTTTCCTGCCCCCTCTCCTGACCACTCCCTCTGTATAATCCCCACTACCAAAAGATTCAACCTTAGTCCATTTGAGAAGACTCTCAAATACCGCTTGAACCCAGACCTTTATGAGAGCTCAAGCTTCATAGTTACAGTTGCTTTCAGAGTCCCTATGTGTCTTATAGGTGTGATAAATTAACTGGGCTCCAATTCCAGCTAGTCATATCCTACCCAACTTAAGGAATGCAACTACAGACACCCAGTCAGTCTGTCACGCCAAAAGCCATCAGAACACAACATACCATCTGATGAATCAATTTTTTCCAATCCATCTTTTTCATATTCTTTAATTAAACTTTCTCTGCATTATCCTGCTACTTTCTGGTAGAGACTGAGTCACTTCTTGCATAGAGGATTCCTTTAGACTTTTAATTAGTCTACCTGTCTGGGACAGCTAATGCTAATGCAACTTTTCTATCGTGTGAATCTGTGTACCTCATTTTCCTCTGAAATCCTGCAGTATCTTCCTATTGCTTTTGCTAATATCTCAAAATTTTTAGCATAGAAAATGTCCTTATGACCCTGAAGGGATGTATTTACAAGTTCAAAGCATTGTGATCCTTAACTGAAAAAATATTTCTAGATTTTTGCTTATCTCTTCCACGAGACTCAGTCCACCCTGACCCAATCTATTTCTTTCATGTGGCATTCTGTAATCACAGTAATAGTTTTATAGCCTTACTATAAAACCATATCAATTCGTACAGTTTGAAAGTAGGGAAGAATTTAGCCCTGTGTTTACAGGCTCTAACTGATGACTTGCTATATAGAAGTATCAGCATCCAAGGAAAGTCAGTATCCTTTTGTCTCAAGCCCCTGAGTGTCAAGATTATAGGCATGAGCCGCGTTATCTGGCATCATATGTAATTTTATATAGTTTCTAGACCTTCCCTTAGCAGTCAACTCACATGATTCAGGGACACTTTACTTTGGAACCCTCACAAGCCTATAAGACACATAGCATCTTAAAGCTTTAAACAAAACCCGCATACTTCTGTCCTGCTAGCCCTCTTGAGTTTCCTATCTCATCCAGGCCAGTGAGCCAGGAATTAATCTAGACTCTTTTCTTCTTGTTCAGAAGGCTCTCCCTTATGTCCGAAGAACCTTCAAAACCATCTTTTCCTTTTCATTTTGGCTGCTACCTTCAGCATAGGAACTAACATGTCTTGGCTAGACAAATGTAGCAGTCCTAACTTGGCCCCCTCCCTTTTGCCCCCTCTACCATTCCGCATATGGCAAGAATGATAAACATTGGCTTAGATTTGTCCTTTGTGTTAATCCCATAGTGCTTTCCTTGCACTAGAATAAAATTCACCCTTCTTTCTTTGTTCCACAAGCCTTTACCTAGTCACTGTCTACAATGCTCTACAACCTCTACTGATGCTCTTCTAACTATGCCCTTAACCTGCAAAGCTTGATTTCAATCGCTCAAACAATCAAGCCTGTTTGTACTAGGTCTTATATGCCCTAGTTCTTCTGTCTATGACATTTCTCCTCAGTCACTCTTACCGAAGCAGGTGCTTCAGCATGGTTCAAGTTCACAGCCTTTGTTTACTTCCTTCCTAACATTTATAACTGGGAGTGACTATATTCTTTCTTTCTGTTGCAATTCCCTTTTGCTGTAATGCAAACTCATTGAAGTCAAGGGCTTAATGTGTACATTGTGGACTAAAGTTTCTCATTAAACTCAATGGCTGGCCCATAGTACATATTCAGGAAATATTTATCGGGCCAACAGTTTATAACTATATCATAAATTTATCCCAATATCACTCCCAAGTACTTTGTTATTTAGGAATCCTAAACTAAAAAATTTCCTTACAAAGTAAGGCCAAAATTAATAACAGAATCATTATACCTTGAGTGAATTTAATTCAAATCTGGTCTCTAATAGACTTTTAATTTCAAATATCCACATTGGTTATTATGTGGCACTCCACATGTCATTAAAGCCATCATAGATACAAATTCATTTATTTAAAAACTTATGGTAGTAAAATGATCATGCTACACACCTATTTAATATGGAAAATACTTAATCAGGACCAGCATAGTGTTCTTGCAGCCTGTCTATTTAGTCCAGATCTGTTTCCTTCCACTGATAATGAACCTTGTTTTGTATCTCAGAATGTAGAGCCCAAGGCCTTTTCAATGTAAAGACAGCAATATGCACAGTGATATTCAGCATATACAAAATCTAGATGATATTGTGTAGTGCATATTTTTGTTCATTTTATCTCTTAATCTCTTTGTGGATCTTAATTTGCAAGTAATTAAATCCTAGTCAGGGAAAAAGTATGCCACTGAGACAGGAAATAGTTACAAGAACATCTGATTATGCCATATGCACGCTGCTTACTTTCTGGGATAAAATGGCTTAGCAATTTCCTAACAGAATAACAATTATCTTCTTTGAAAGAACAGAGATATAGAGAAATAAAAACATTAAATTCAAACACACACACACACAAACCCTAACCCAAAATATACTTACATTTTAAAACAAACATTGTGATTCTTGCTTGGTGCCAATATTTTATAGCCATAAATTTAGCAAATGTAGGGTAGGTACAATGTGGTGATATATTGTATTTAATAAAAAATAGTCTGAAATATCAGAGGACAGAGTCAAGCCAAGAAAGTCAGGGAGTGGTGACTCACACCTTTAAGCCTTTAATTGCATTGGGAGGCAAAGATCCTCTGGATCTCTGAGTTCAAGGCCTAACAGAGCCAGGTGGTGGTGACACATACCTTTAATAGCATCACTTGTGATCTCTTGCCTTTACCCCCATACTGGGGAAACACTTAACTTTAATCCCAGCACTAGCAAAATTGAACCAGGAAGTGAGCTAGTTGGCCAAAGGCAGAGGAGGTAAGAGTTCAGCTTCCCCTGGCACTTTCTATCTGAGGATGGAGAGGTTGGAGTCGAAGAATTCCTGGAGACAGGCCTGAGGAGTTGGTGGGATGAGAAGTGGCCATGGTTTGTTTCTCTATCTCTCTGATATTTCAGCTTTTTCTCAGTCTCTGGCTCCAGGTTTTTATTAATAAAAACCAAAGAGAAAACTTGTGCAACAGTACAGTGTTGCCTGCCTTTTATCCCAACACTCAGGAGGCAAAGGCAGGTGGGTGTTTTTGTGCATGCTGTGAATACCATTGGATAATAAAGGAATTGTTTTGGCCTATGGCAGAGCAGCTTAGAAGCAGTCAGGATAACCAAGCATAGATACAGGGGAAGGAGGGCGGAGTCAGGAGAGATGCCATCCAGCCACCCAAGAAGCCATATGTAATGGAGCACAGGTGAGCCACAAGCCATTGGTAAGACAATTTAATAGAAATGGGTTAAGATTTGAGAGCCAGCTAATAATCAACCAAAGCTCAACAGTTTGTAATTAATATAAGCATCTGAGTTATTATTTAGGGCTAAGTGGCTGTGTCGCTGCAGGTGGGTCCAGACCTTGTGCCGAGGTCAAAACAGACAGGTCAGAAAATTCAGACTACAACAGATCTTTGAGCATGAGATCAGCCTGGTTTATATATCGAGACTCAGGCCATTCAAGGTGATACTGAGAGACCTCTAGTTTGAATCAATGGGGAAAAAAAGCCTATTCCAGACTTTTTTTTTTTACTTGTTTGTTTTCTAAAAAACTGAATACAGATCATTTTCAGGAACATTTGGTTTATTTTTCTAGTGACAAAAGAACTCTGAACACAGATACCAAATAAATCACCCCAAACTAAGAAATATTTAAAGAATAAACAGAACTAAATCAAGTTCATTTTATACTGGCAAGGCCAATATTATGGGGCTGGAGTGAGAATGGCCCCCATTAGTTTATATATTTGAATGTTTGGTTCTCAGTGGTGGAACTGTTTGGAAGGATTAGGAGGTGTGTTTTGTTGGAGGAGGTCTGTCAATGGGGGAGGGCTTGGAGGTTTCCAAAGCCCACAGCATTTCTTTTTTTTTTTTTTTTTTTTTTTTTTTTTTTTTTTTTTTTTTTTTTTTTTTTT